>JBBPKC010000177.1:20587-40648 GCA_038089055.1 Tylopilus aff. balloui
CATCGGAGGCGTCGCTATTTGCGCGAGCGGACCGGGGGATTTGACGACAGAGGCGCAGAATGCGGTCGCGAGACTGGGTGTTGTGCAAGGGATTGGTGCGGCCATCCACGTCGAGAAGTTTGCGCTGTAATATTCCGTCGCGATCGTTTACAATGTAGGCAAAGGCTATGTCCATAGTGTACGTCAATCGGAAGATAAATTCGAAAAACAAACAGTTTCATTCTGACGGGCGTAGTACCCATGCGAGAAGTTAAGCACAAAAACATATCAGTGGAATGTCATTTCGGCCGCTGGACAACTCGTCGGACTTGCAGATTCCCCAACGCAGGATAGGATGCGGGAGGTGCGAAAGCACCCCGCATGGGGCACGTTCTGGCGCGGTGACGGAGAGGGCGTGGGTGCAGCGCAGCGCAAGAACCACTCTATCACAAGTGCACCCTCTGAAACGCACTGGGCCGTGTTACTCACAAGGCTACCCTCCCTCCCTCCCTCCCTCGCACGCACGCCAGGATCTTCTAGAAGACGCACAGAGCGGATGTCATGATAGAGCTTGTAATAGCACATAAGCCGCGTGCTTGGATGATTATATCATCACCCGTGTACCGGATTTGTGGGATACGAGCGAGGTTAGTTGGGGGAATAGGGTGGTGGTAATGGGTCGTTTTGTAGTGCGGATTCCGCTTAGGAGGTTCCGGCATAGTATAATCCTTACCGTTAAGTCGAGTTGCTTTGGATCAGGCCCTAGCTCTTAACTGGAATTCTCGAGGCAGCGATGTAACATCACTTTGATCTGTCAATTGTCCTCAAGTGGACACACACAAAGTGTGATCAGTTTACAGCATACGCGCTGCTCACCAAAGCAACGACGAACACAAAGCAGAGATCGAAGGACAAATGCGAGAATACCGAATCACAGCGCGTCCACTGTACGTACGCTATTCACAAGCTTTTTGGTGTGATCTCTTCTAACTATACGGTGATCAGACTCAGACTCTCTACGGCAACCCCCATGTATGCTGCTACTCTGCCAACGTGGGGTGTGAGCAGAATGGTTGCCTCAGTCGAGTCGAACAATCACTTGCAGTGCTTGTATTTTCTTTTTTGACTGTGTGAGTGTGGAAGGCAGTCGAAGATCCTGCGCGTCGAGAGCGTATGGCGGCCGTCCGTTAAAAGGCAACATAAACAGGGGAAACCGCCATTCTGCTTTCGTTCGAGAAATGGCGACGTAGTATCGGAAAGAGAAACGTGCGATGGAAGCCCGACAAAGGAAGAAGGCGGGTCGCCCGCGCCCTCTTCAGGTATTGCTCCTACCATATTGCCAACTGGCTGTCGGTTAAGGAGAAAATCAATCCTTGGATGAACAAGATACAGAGAACCAAATTTAGAAAGGTCCTCCTCGGTCGTAAACTCGATGGCTCCAAGCGAACCTTCTTGTGCACGGAGAATATATCCCGAACTGCATTGTGAAGTTGATAGAGGCCCGAGCTTGAACATAATACATGGAAGCTTCATGCGTTGTCCCACAAAGAAAGGCACACGGAGCGGATGAAGTCGATCATTTGTTGATACAACATGTATCGCTCCAAGCCCAGTGGAACCGAATGCTTGTACGATCTTGAAGTTTGTTGTGAGTGAGAGACTCTTCGAGCTCGTATACCACGACGCGTTTAACACTCTCGAAGAGAGGTTCGTTTTCTTCCCACTTGTGCGAAAACGTGGAATATCGGTAGTACTGCGGGACCTCGTGTTCGATTCGAGCGTGATCGATGTGCGTGGTCATGGAGGAGATTAACTCCCGATAGACGGGTTGTGATTCGAATGAACTCGCTTGACCCGACTTGTCAAGGAGATAACCGGAATCGATGTTGATGAGCACGAGTGGGGATTCGCGAATCGCGCTGTCAACGGCCGCGCAGATCACTGCCTTTGTCTGTCCAGGAGTTGCATACCCGCGATGATGCTCTATGAGACAATCAATGGACGGACGTCGACACAATTTCGGGACACTCACCACGAATGTTTGGATCAGGTGACTGTGACGTCTTCAAGGGCATCGTCCAGAACGTATGTACCGCATCGTCGTAACGCCCTGCTTCATGTAAAGCAGCGTGCTTATACTCGTATCCCCGCAGAAATGATGGATCAGCCATAATAACCTGATGATGATGCCGTCAGCAGGCACCCACCCACATGAGATAGAGATAACGTACCTGATTTGTATTGTCTATGGCATCCTCCCATGATCCTTTCGCAACATGTACCTTCCTCCGCTACATAAGGTTATCTTGGCAGGTGAGCGGGTTAAGCGAAAGGGTAGTCGAACAGAGGGTGATTGTTTCAACGTATTGTCGGGTGCGCGTTGCAATGTCCCCCAGGTATTCTAGCTTTCTGGAACAACGCCGCCTAAAGTCTGGGTGAAATCAGCTCATGGAAGTGCTATCCGTATCTGTGACTACTCATTACTCACCTACCACCCATAACGGCTGTTCACTGTCCATGTTTGACTTCCCTGCCAATTCACTCCTTCGATATTGTTGTGAAAAATCTGTTGTGTAATATATATGCATGCAAAATAAACCAAGAAAGATACTAACCCGAAACCTAGGCTGCGATAGGTTTTGTCACACAGACGTCTTCATTGACCTCATTTAATGTACTCAGTAGACACCCTCCTACTTCCTTGGTGCAACCCACGACATCCAGGGCGTCCCAAAGATCCTGTCGAATTACAATATCAAGGTTGTCAAAGATATCTGTCAGGTAATGCAAATAGTTCCCATGTGCTGTAGAGGCACTATCAGTGTACATACCAACGAGACCACCGAGAGCATTCAACTCATACGGAGTTGTTTTTGGGCTGGTGCACACTCAAATGATTTGATCGCACCCAGGCAGTCGCCATTCTGCACCTGCTGGTTGCCCAATAGAAGGAACATATATGCCTGTTTAACACGTCAGTGATAACAACCGTCATACGGTTGAACCACATAGTACACGGAGTCTAACGGCAGCATATCAATGAGATCGTCTACACAGGATACTGCGTCATCATGCTCTCCAGCCAGAAATACAGCAATAGCCTATGGAATGTGAGCAGCCAGGATCAACTAAATTGCATGCATGATACGCACCTTGATTACGAGGGAAAAGCCGAGCATGTCATCGCATGCCATATGTGCTTTGCATTGCTACACTTTTTGCAATATATCCAATGACAAATGGCCAAATCTTACATCCAAATTTTGGTCAGGATCAGTGCATATGAGAACAGAGCAACGCCTCTAGGGCATCAATGATTGCAGCATCCAACTTCCCCAAACGTGCGCGGACAAGAGCCCGACCAGCAAGCGTATGCTGACGGATTCTGAGACCCTGAGATGGCCATAGTCAATAATGCTTCTGCATTTGCAAGTCGGTCGTGCTTCCATGCCTCTAGCACGGCATCGTCAATCCGATTGCATAGTTCCTGGAATGCCGCCTAATGAGACAAATGGACAGGACAAAATGAACAGGTATAACAAAAGGTGGAAGCTGCCCAAAAATGCGGGCACCGAACGGGACACAAACTCACAGAGATCCAAGACGGCCGACGGATCACAGTTTTCCTGTCCTCACCGCCAGTTGCGATGAAATGGTCATCTTGCGAGATTGCGATTGACGGTATGTCAAGCGCATGATCAAATACGCGTAGCTGTGCGTGCGTCGTCGTGTCCCAAGATGATACAGTGCACCCTGTTGAGTAGGTGATGAAATTGCCATACGTTGGCAAGGCAATGCCAGTGTAAATGTCGGTATCGGGAACTGACCATTCAAAGACCAGCGATCCTGTGGATGGATCGAGTTACTTGATTTTGCCATTAGATTAGACAAGGAGGGGTTGGCAGACCAGACGAGGGTACTGTTGAATTTTACGCTGATGTTCACGAGCTAGAGAGTATTGCCGCTGTCGCAGACTCAAACGGATCCATTGTGACAGCTCGTCGCGATGCGATCTCCCTTCGATGAGTATTTAGCCTCTCTCACCCAATCGTCATGGGGGAGTGTTCGCACTTTTCTATGTCACACACCATGGCTGTTCGGTTGTTCGATGCTGCGGCGAGTCGAATCGATTCGGGGAGAAATCGACCCCGTTGACGTCCCGACTGTCCTCATTGTGATTGATGACTTGTTAGTACGCCTTTGCATCCCAGACGAACAGGTAGCCAAGCGTGCAACCCACTGGCCCTTGCGGTCTTTGGATGTTGATGAGACAAAGGACAGTTCCTGTCGTTTTTATGGTCGCCATTCGTTCTCTGTCCTCTACCCGCCACACTTGAACCCCCTCGTCGGTACCGCTCCAGAGATATTCGCTGTTCATCGAGAACGCTACCGCCAATGGCACCCCACTGACGTTAATTTGGAGTCATGGCACTCTTGTCCCAAAACCAACATTGACCCACAATACATCTTGTCAATACGCACCAGTCTTTGTGGACGACGCGGACATGCACAATATGATGGAAGTCGACCGGAAAAGTGTGGCTCTTCACTGTTACTATCCGCACGTTGCTCTTTCTCAATAAGGGCCAGGGCTGTGCGTCTCCACCTCGTGTCTTCGGCGCTTGTGCTCTGCTCTCAATATTCGTTCCACGGATCTGTGTCATTGGAAGGTCGCCAGTTTTCTGGCCGTTTCATGGAAAGACATACTAGATGCGACCGCTAGACAGATCAACCAACAACGTCTCATTGACAATCCTCCTCTGGGAGCACGCCCGGTATCCGACCATAGCAGCCCACATATGTCAGTTGCCTCAACCTATTCCGTTCACTAACAGATTGCTTACACCTCGACTTATTTCTCCTGTAGTCGACACGCAGCCCCACCCTGAAGACGGTACGACCTGGCCTGTCTGCCTCGGTTACCGAGAATGCCGAGAGGTCATTCACCCTAAGCATTGTTTCTGCGAAGTTCACTTCGTTCCATGGAGGTCGTATCTGGGAGGAAGATGGACGCCAACCAGGTGGCCGACGAACAAAGGGAAAATGCTAACGTGGATAGACTGATTGCATCCTACGAACCGTGGAGTGGGCTCGCACGGTCATTAGGTGTTGATTTACGAAAGAGAGGCGATCAAGCAACAGGTTTTTTTTCTATGCCATGCTTCCCGACATCCACCTTCTCAAGAATCGCTACCATCAGCCCTCTATGGATGACCAGCAGACAGTACGACAGATGCTCTTTGCCTACTGCAAGACAGCAGGCCCCTCCTTCGTCACATTAGACCATTGCGCCGAGATGTCTGATAGAGACCCACACATAGATGCGCCTCCTCGACACCGACTTCCCGGTGGCCACTCCCGACAGCCGCGTGCAAAGACACGCTGGCAAGTTGCCACGCGAGCGAACGTGATCGCGTTTCGGGCCGGGCATATGCTCTTCCTACCACCACTATCGAGATATACGTCCGTGTCCCTTGGCAGGACGACGCCTCGTTGCGCTTGCTCCCGAGAGCACCCCATTCCCTAGAGGATCTGGTACAGTCGACCGGAGCGCCAGCACGTACAATTGAAGTCCCCATGTGAAGCCCGTGGACGTGGACTTGCAGCAGAGCGGGCTGCAGGTGCAGGTGCAGCATGCCTGTGGTTTGCCAGCGCCCTGCAAGGCACGAGTTTTAGCGCGGCGATGGAGATTTGAGAAGGGGGCGTGTCCTCAGGAGGGATAGTACAGCGCAGCGCAGGAACCACCCGAGCACAGGCCCGTGCACCCCCTGAGACGGACACGGACAGTGTGCTTGGATAATTATGTCGCCATCGGTGTACCAGAGAGGAAAGATTCGTGGGTTAAAGTTGGATATGAGTGAGATCAGTCGGGCGAATGGGGTGGTGTGTACATGTGGTATTCGGAACATCCTGTAAGCCTCTGGATCCCTGACGTGCAATACACGATCGATGCGTCGTGTGATCCAAACAATTGGTCCCTCAGGGCCCTCGCAGTCACCAGACTGTCTGCACTCTCACCAAGGCCATCGTTCACCGAGAAATGTCCATTAGTCCAAATATCGGACTCGCTATGGTGATCTAACCGGCGGCCCAAACTCACATAGTGGGGGTGCACGTCCGGGACGCACTGAATGACACCGATGTGCTCGCATCAACGACGAGCAGTATACCATCGGCCAACCAGATCACCATTTCCGAGTGCAAGAACAACACACATATATCGTTATGCACAACAGAGACACTCCTCAAACTATCAACACCGTCAGAAGAGTCACAATACCGTCCTGAGCTATGCCTTGAAAGGAGATCAATCTGGAAGAAAACATCACGGCATCGACACGGGAACGACGTACCGTGGTTGACACCCTCCGATCCCGGAGCAAGCAAACCAGTGATGTTCTGGGCCGTCGTGGAGTAGGAAACACCTCCATAGCCTGTCTGCCCAATAGCTCCTGCGACTAATTCGTCTCTGGACAAGATAAACCATGTGCAGATTGCTCTCACGAATTAACCTTACCTTCCAATATCGTATCCATCCGGTATGATATTGTGGTTTTCTGTGGTAGACTGATAGAAAAGAGACGCTAGAAGTAAATACAACCTCTTGCGTAAACAACGCTCAGCACTACCTCTTCCTTGGATACTCTGTGGTTCGATCAGACGATAAGTTTGAGCACATGAAAAGGAAGAACACACGCTAAAAATAATGCACCGCTGTCTGCTAAAGGGCCATTTTGTCGGTACACCCTGTGTCGGTAGTCACTCGACGATCGAATAGAAGTGGCAATCCCAATCCTACCGGAAATGATTACCACCGATCAAGCTTTCGAGGCACATCCCAGCGTTGGGATTATTGTAGTCTTCACGAAGCTCGAACGTTTGGTTGACATAGCCGTTTCCATCACCGAGGTTGGCGGATTGAGGACTTCCAAGATGAATGCCCAGACATTCCGTGGAGCTGACAGGTCGGAAGTGATCAACATCTGCTCCAGAGAGTGAGGGTGCAAGTTCACTCACAAACCGATCGCTCGAGCATAGTTCAAAATACCATCGTTTGTCAGAACGTCTGGGGAGCTAAGGCCGGAGATGATGACCTGTGAATTTGTTGGCAGGGGGGTCATAACGATGGTGAGCTCGAAATCCTACATTCAGTGGCTCTCCAAGCCCATCTCCCGCGTTGTCGAGCAGTGAACCTCCGCCATCGGTGGGGTTATAGAAAGCCACGCTGCGGACATATAGCGCGGAACCGAGCCCCGAGAAGGACACAAGGATTGCAGTGAAGATCCCTCCGAACGAATACATGTCTGCCGAGGTGTGCTCCGAGGTTTACAGGGAACGTCGGGCGAAGGACGGGGACGTTGTCTCGAATATGCGTCCTTTTGTAGCATGGCAATAATATTACGAACGGGCTGATCATTTGTACGCTAGCACGCTTATCATCGCTTGGACACCCACCACGTAAGGCTGATCCTCGAGGCAAGGCGGAGCTAGCTCCCACCGGATGGCTTCAGCGGTGGGCGAAGAAGCGAAATAACTAAACCCGTGTGTGCATGTCGGGGATTGACTGCCGGTATGGTTCTGTCGTCCAGGAAACTCAGGCTTTGGAATTCGTCAACAAAGAATAATAACTCAGAGATCTAGCGAAATATACAGGTTTCGTGATTCACAGCACGAAGCAGGGTCGATTTAGCACTTACGAGAAAAACTGTCCAGCGGCATGATTAACAACGTACATGTTATTCGGTACACACTTCTGAAGCTATACGGACATGTGTTCGCGTGAGACTGAGTCTCCAATCAGGAGACTCAATCATGAAACACAAAGCCATGAAGTACCTCGGAAACAAACACGCCTCAGATTATCCATGTGCTCCGCATATCGAGACACTTCGTACTAGGTGAGCGCTACAGGTGGCAGAGGGACGACTGTGCGTACCAAATGAACTTCGTGTCCGATCGTCACGAGTGTTCGGGTGGCGTCCGTAATAATGGCTCTGTTACACACCTCCGAGTCGTGTAGGACAAGTTTGAGGCGCCCGCAGAGGTGAGGTATTGGTTAAGACGATGAGACGATAAAGATGGTAAGAACGACGGTGAGGAAGGCGACTCTATATGGGACGACGCCTTCAGAGACTTTGTGACTAAGACAATCCATTGGACATGGCACGCGGTGTCGTCACCAAACGTTTGAAAAGTGATCGATTCATCTTTCCTTGCCCTCTTATTCATCCTACAGTGACGGTCCTCGCTTGTGAGTGCGCTGGGCAACTTGTGGGACTGCAGAGCTCCAAACGCAAGAATCGAGCGCTGGTGTAAGCGTCTTCAGTGCTTCCAGACACTCGTAAGGCTCCTCACAGGAATCGCTTCCGTCAGCCCTCTATCAGACAGTGCGACGGCTGCTCTTTGTCCGGTGCAAGACAACAGGGCCCTCCCTCGTCACGTTTAACCATCATGCCGAGCGCATGTCTGATATCCAGCCGATGCCCACACCCTCTGAGATGCGTCTCCTCGACATTGACATTGTTCTCGTGGCTACACTCGACAGCTGGTAAAAACACAGCGGGCAGAGGACCGCAACACCGCTTACTAGTCCTTGACGTCCCATGAGCCTCTATATCCCCGACATGCGATACACGATTGACGCGCTGTGTGGTCCGAACAGTGGGTCTCTCCCAACTGCCTGTAGTCTCTACATGGCCGTCGGTCATAAGTCCGGGTGTCGAAGCCATCTCGTGAGTTCATTCAATCTACTCGTCTTGGTGATCTGACCGGAGGCCTAAGTTGTCAAGCTCAACCGGTGTGAAGAGGGAGTGTTTCCGGGACGCCCTAAATGACACCGACATGTGCTCGCATCAACGACAAACAGCACAGCACAAGCCAACCAGATCGCCATTTCCGAGTGCAAGAACAACACACATATATCGTTATACACAACAGAGACACTCCTCAAACTATCAACACCGTCAGAAGAGTCACAATACCGTCCTGAGCTATGCCTTGAAAGGAGATCAATCTGGAAGAAAACATAACGACATTGACACGAAAACGACGTACCGTGGTTGACACCCTCCGATCCCGGAGCAAGCAAACCAGTGATGTTCTGGGCCGTCGTGGAGTAGGAAACACCCCCATAGCCTGTCTGCCCGATAGCTCCCCCGACTAATTCGTCTCTGGACAAGATAAACCATGTGCAGATTGCTCTCACGAATTAACACACCTTCCAATATCGTATCCATCCGGTATGATATTGTGGTTTTCCGTGGCAGCCTGATGGAAAAGAGACGCTAGAAGTAAATACAACCTCCTGCGTAAACAACGCTCAGCACTACCTCTTCCTTGGATACTCTGTGGTTCGATCAGACGATAAGTTTGAGCACATGAAAAGGAAGAACACACGCTAAAAATAATGCACCGCTGTCTGCTAAAGGGCCATTTTGTCGGTACACCCTGTGTCGGTAGTCACTCGACGATCGAACAGAGGCAGCAATCCCAATTCTACCGGAAATGATTACCACCGATCAAGCTTTCGAGGCACGTCCCAGCGTCGGGATTATTGTAGTCTTCACGAAGCTCGAACGTTTGGTTGACATAGCCGTTTCCATCACCGAGGTTAGCAGATTGAGGATTTCCAAGATGAATGCCCAGACATTCCGTGGAGCTGACAGGTCGGAAGTGATCAACATCTGCTCCAGAGAGTGAGGGTGCAAGTTCACTCACAAACCGATCGCTCGAGCATAGTTCAAAATACCATCGTTTGTCAGAACGTCTGGGGAGCTAAGGCCGGAGATGATGACCTGTGAATTTGTTGGCAGGGGGGTCATAACGATGGTGAGCTCGAAATACTACATTCAGTGGCTCTCCAAGCCCATCTCCCGCGTTGTCGAGCAGTGAACCTCCGCCATCAGTGGGGTTATAGAAAGCCACGCTGCGGACATATAGCGCGGAACTGAGCCCAGAGAAGGACACAAGGACCGCAGTGAAGATCCCTCCGAATGAATACATGTCTGCCGAGGTGTGCTCCAAGGTTTGCAGGGAGTGGAACAGTGATTACGTGTCAAATAAGTGTTTTTTCGCATACATCTTCCACGCGCATGGTGATAGAGTCACGAACGTGCTAAAGTACAAGTGGTCAACACGTTGACCAAAGCCTGATCGTTGGGAGGCCTACCACGTAGGGATGATTCGCAGGTGAGCGGACCTAGTCTCACCAGATAGTTTAAGAAGCGAAATGACCATGTGAGACCAGGCTCGTGTGTGCGTGTTACGGACTGACTGCCGATATGGTTCTGTTGTCCAGTAAAGGAATTCGCCGACGAGAGGGAACTGACCAAATATGTACTTCTTAGGTTTCGTGATTCACAGCGCGAAGCATAGTAAATTTAGCGTCCGCGAAAAAAGCCGTCTGGTGGCATGATTGACAACGTACATACCATGCACGTGTGTCCCAAGGATATTCGGCACCCAGATTGTAATGCTTCTGAAGCCATACGGACATGGGTTCGCGTGAGAATCAAGTAAGGTCTCCATTCGAAAGACTTGACATTGAACCCGGAGCCGAGTAGCCCCTCGGAAACAAACACGCCTCGGATTGTCTCTATGCACTGCATGTCGAGACGTTTCGTGCTGGGTGAGTACTACACATAGCAGGAGAACGACTGCGCGCACCACGTGAGCCTTGTGTCCGATCGTCGCGAGTATTCCAAGGCACCTATAAATGACGATGTCACGCGGTTCGTTGTAAGACACGTTTGAGGCACACGGAGAGGCTAGCTACTGAATAGGATAATGGGAAGATAGAGAAGGGGACTCTGTACGAGACGCGTCAGAGACAAGGATGAGACAACTTACTTAGTGGGAACACGCGGTGTCATCGCCAAACTCTGAAGAGTGATTGGTTGATTGGGAATCAGCATGTGTTTGGGTAGTTGGGTGAAGAAGGTCGAGCAGGTGGTCTCGAATGGGTCATCTTGGATAGCGACAGCTTGTCCATTGGCCAAGGAACGATGAGGTGAGCGCCGAAGAGAACGACCGAGGGTCGTCATTCACCAGTCACCAACGGCTACAACGGCGTTTGCTGCGCGAATAGAATCGTCAATAGCCACGTCGGTTGCGGCAAGTAGGTTGCGGCGTCGCCTGGGGTTAGATGAAAATACGAGCCGGACGTTTGCGAGTACATCGATGGCCACACAACGTCACCGATTTACCGTACAGTGCTTGCCACCGAGTGGTCGACGAGACGGACTCGGCGACTGTATGATCCCGAGTGATGTCTACATATCGCATACTGTCTCGACGCGTACATCAAACTATAAGTTACATTACTCGGGGCTGTCGCGGATCAGAGTCGATAATCCACGAAAACGGGACCAGACATCGATATCTAGGCCAGTCGTCTGATCATCCCCCCCTCCCCCAATGATCAATGCATTTCGACAGGAAAACATACGCCAGGACGATTAGCGCCTGAGTCATTCATGCGCGCGTCCTTGTCAACCTCAGAGGAGCCGCGATAACCGGCTTGCTGATGCCCGATACAGCCAGGTTGTTGGCCCACTCCCCCATTTACAATGCCTGAAACTATGTGTGGTTAGTGGGCCCTGTTGACATTAGCACTCGACTTGGGAGACTGGGAATGTAGGGCACGTAACGACCGCTGCGTCGCTCGTGCTTGTAGCCATCACCGGCGGACTAGCTTACTAGCGTAGGACACTTCGAGAGACACACGTGATAAATTGAGATGACATGGCATCATGAATGTCTACCATAGCGAACTTGTCCAAGTTCTCGAAGGAACGAGAAGCTAAAACTACAAGACAACAGTAGTAAGTGTGATGACAAGGATTCGTAGTCCAAGGTACAACGTACGCACCGCCCACGAAGGCAAAAGCGAAGAAAACGAAGTAGACTTAGGAAAAGAAACCAGGACAGACGAGGATCGGTAGCAAACCGTCACAGGATGTCCAGCGTACGCACGCTGTCGACGAGTTTGCTCAGTATATCTTGCGTGATCTCCTCTATCTGGACAGTGATCGGACTATCTGCAGCGACCCTCCTATACGCCGCCACTCTGCCGAGATGAGGGGTGAGTAATAAAGCACCAAACGGTTGCCTCAGCCGAGCAATGACCTGCAGTGCTCGTACTCGTTTTTCCGCTTCCGCAAGCGTGGAAGGCGGTCGAAGAGACTCTGTATCTCGATGGTGTGTAGGGGCCCGTCCGCTAAAAGGTAACCCAAACAGGGAAAGCCGTCGTCCTGCTCGCGTTCGGGGGGCAGGCGATGCCGTGATGGAAGCGCCAAGATATGGTGGCACCTCGCCGATGGAAGAAGACTGACCCTCCACACTCTCTTCGGGTATTGCCTCTACTGCACTTCCAACCGGCTGTCGGTCAAGGAGAAAGTCAATCCACGGATGGACAAGACACAGAAAACCAAATTGAGAAAGGTCCTCCTCGGTCGTGAACTCAATAACCCCTAGCGAGCCTGTTTGTGCACGGAAAGTATATCCCGAAGAGCTCTGAGAAGTTGATAGAGGTCCAAGCTTGAACATGATACATGGGAGTTTCATCCGCTGTCCCACGAAGAAAGGAACATGGAGCTGATGAAGTCGATCATATAACTCAACGATGGAAGTAGAGCTGAGTACAGAGCTCCGCAAGTTAGAGGTAATCTTGTTCATTTCTGCATGTCCGAGGGTCAATGGGATGTGCGTTGTTGGAAGCTGGCTGAACACGGTGATACTGGCGGGGAGACAACTACCAAAGTTGCCAGATCGGCCGGTCCATGCAAGGATGTTAGTATCTCCCGAGCTCGCGAGGAGTTGTGCCAAGAATCGCCCAAGGGCCTTGTCCCCCTCCCCGTATACGATTGGCAACGACATTGAGAATATCCCGAGCAACGAGTAGGCTGCATCTTCTATCCGTGTCGTTTGGCGCGTCGAAGCCAGACGGAGCTTCTCCCGGATATCGTCCAACCCAGGCCGGAGTGCCACCAACGCTCGCGCCGACACACCTGTTGCCTCCTCCATCTCCGCAATGATCTCCGGCGACTCCTTGTGGTTGGGAATATCGGGGCTCAGGTACGGCCTCCAGTCTTCAGTGTAGAACCGGACGACCTTCGAAGCATGATACTCTTGCAATGTCCAAGCCCGCGTATTCCATATGCTCCCCATCAAATCGCCACGCTTCGGCGGATATCGGACGCCGCGGAGCAAAACTATCGTTGTTGCGGAACCCTCGTACCACCTGAACATCGCAACTAGCGCTTCCTGGAGTACGAAATGGTCTGCCTTGTTGATACAACATGTATCGCTCCAAGCCCAGTGAAACCCGAGTGCTCGAACGATCTTGCAAAACATTTGAAGTTTGTTGTGAGTGAGAGACTCTTCGAGCTCATACACCACGACACGTATGACATTCTCGAAGAGAGGCTCGTTTTCTTCCCACTTGTGCGAAAACGTGGCATATCGGTAGTACTGCGAGACCTCGTGTTCGATTCGAGCGTGATCGATGTGCGTGGTCATGGAGGAGATTAACTCCCGATAGACGGGTTGTGATTCGAATGAATTCGCTTGACCCGACTTGTCAAGGAGACGACCGGAATCGATGTTGATGAGCACGAGTGGGGATTCGCGAATCATATTGTCAACGGCGGCACGGATGGCCGTCTTCGTCTGTTCAGGCGTTACATACTCGCGACGACGCTCTACGGGACGATCAACGCACGAACGTCGGTACATTATTGGGTACACTCACTACGAATATCCGAATCAGGTGATTGGGATACCTTGAAGAGCATTGTCTCAAACGTAAGTATTGCATCGTCGTAACGCCCTGCTCCGTGTAAAGCAGCTTGCATGTTCTCGTAGGCCCATGGAGATGACGGATCAAGCATGATGGCCTAATGATATGGTGTTGACAAGTACTGACTTGCGCCGGAAGTAGCGACGGACCTGATTCGCGTCGTCTATGGCGTCCTCCCATAACCCTTTTGCGATGTATGCCTTGCTCCGCTTCATAAGAACGTTCTGCTGAGTGAGCGGATTGAGGGCCAGGGCAGTTGAATAGTGGGTAATCGCTTCATCATATTGTCGGGCACACATTGCAATGTCCCCTAGGTGCTCCAGCTTTACAGCGCAGTGCTGCCTAAAATCTGGATAATATCGGTCCATGCTTATTGTAGTACACGCAGCTACTCACCTACCGCCCATAGTAGCTGGTCATCATCCGTGCTCGTCTTCTCTTCCAATTCGTCATTCATTTGGTATCGTCGCAAAAAATCTGTCATGGAATTTGAGATGTATGTGAAAGAAATCAGTTAGCATGCTCACCAGAAATCCAGGTGGCGACAGGTTGCGTTATACAAACGTCTTCGTTGATTGTATTTACAACATTCAACAGACACTCGCTTGCTTGCTTGATATGACCCGCGAGACACAGAGCTTCGCAAAGACGCTGTCGAGCCGTGATATCAAGGCTGTCAAATTTCCATCCGAATATCTGCCAAAAGCACGGGTAGTTCCTATGTGCAGCAGCGGTGTCATTACAGAACATACCAGCGAGACCAACATGAGTGCTCGTCCTGAACAGGGTCGTACTTGGGCTCGTGCACGCTCTAGCAATTTGGTTGCACTTTCGTAATCACCACTCTCCAGGTGCAGATTTCCAATGACGAGAAACATGTATGCCTGTTAGACATGTCAGTAATGACATTCACCGTGCGGCTGAGCATTTTGCACAGGCCTGAACCACGTAGCACACTGAGTCTAACGGCATTATTTCAATGAGATCGTCTATGCGGGATATCGCGTCATCATGCTCTCCGGCCATAAATACGATGATAGCCTATGGGATGTGAGTAGCTAAGATTGACTAAATCGTGCGCACGGTACATACTTTGACTAAAAGGAGAAAACGGACATGAGTCGAATCTGAGCATGCAAACGCAGTGTCGCATGCCCGATATACTCTGTGCTTTTCCTCCTTTCCGACGAGTGCTACGCACTTTGCAATATGTCCAATGACTGTTGGCCTAATTTTGATGGACTTGACACAAATTTGTCAGGGTCAGCATATGTAGGAACAGAAGAAAAGACACCTCTATGGCATCAACAATTGCAGCGTCCCACTGCCCCAAACGCGCACGGACGAGAGCCCGATTTGCAAGCGCATGCTGACGTGGACTCTGAGACTCTAAGATTGCTGCAGTCAGTAGTGCTTCCGCATGCGCAAGTCGGCCATGCATCCAAGCTTCCAGCACCGCATCATCAATCTGAATGTCTGGTTCCTGGAGTGCGAATTCAATGAGACAAATGGACAGAACACACGGAAAGCTATCCCACGAAACTCACGGTGATCCAGGACAGCCTGCTGATTACGATTCTCCCATCCTCGCCACCAGCTGCAATGAACCGGTCGTCCGGTGAGATTGCGATTGACCGAATGTTTTCATGGCGCTGGATGGAACAAGGCGGCGTATGCGTTACCATGTCACAAAACAACACGGTATGTCCCGTCGAGCAGGCGATGAACTCGCCATGATTCGGTAAGACGATGCTCGAGAAAGCGTTGGTATTGTGGACTGGCCATTCGAAAACCAGCGATCCCGTGGAAGCATCGAGTTGCTTGATTTTGCCGTTGGATAGGACAAAGAGGCAGTGGTTGGGAGACCAAACAAGGCCAGTGTTGTCGCGCAAGACGGCATCTACCTCGATGTTCACCAGTAAGCGGGCATTGCTACCGTCCCAGAGTCGCACGGATCCGTTGTCAGTGGCTGTCGCAATGCACTCCCCGTTCGGTGAGTATTTCGCCGCTTTCACTCGGCTATTGTGGGGGAGCGTCTGCACTTTTTCTAGCGTTTCCATCTCCCAAACCAGGGCCGTTCGGTTGTTCGACGCCAACACGAGTCGGCTCGAATTTGGAGAGAAATCAACCCCGTTGATGTTCTGACTGTCCTCCCTGCGCTCCATGACTTGTTGGTACGTATCCGCATCCCAGATGAATAGGTAGCCCCCCGTAGTTCCTGCTGCAACCCATTTTCCGTCCTCGGACATCGTGAGACAGAGGACAGCGTGAGTCGTCTTCATCATTGCTGTTCGTTGCTCATCCTCCAGCCGCCACACTTGGACCTCCCCGGCAATACCGCTCCAGAGATATTCACCGTTTGTTGAAAACGTCAATGCCCGTGGCTCGCTACCGACGTTGATCTCGACGGGGTCACGGGGTTCTTGTCTAATAATCAGCATCGACGTGCTCTACACCTAGTTGATACGCACTCGTCAGTGTTGACGACGCGGACATGCTTGACACGATCCCGAAGCGTAATGGTAGAAACCAATGGAGGAGGTGCGGTTTCTCGCCGTTGTCCGCACCTCACGCTTTCTCAATATAGGCGCGGGTCTGTGCGTCTCCACCTCGTGTTTTCGGCGCTTGTTTCATGTTTTTTCCAAGAATACTCGTTCCACGGCTGTAGGCAATTATGAGTTCCCTATTCGTCCCGCAATATGACATTCTAGATGGCTTCACTGGACATCCTCATCATCTCCACGAAGCACACATGGCGTCCGATACTAGTAATCCCGACGTTCATCACCCTCCTCAGTACGGGAGGTGGCAAACTCTTAAGATGTTTCTCTGAGTCGGCTGGAGGTGTTTGATTTGGCCTTCCATTAACAACGCTAACGATGAACCGATTGACATTCCCAGGGCGGATGACCGTCTGCAGCGACCCTTCCATACGATGCCACTCTGTCGGGGCGAGGGTTGAGCGCTAGCAACAACATAGAGATTGGTTGTCCCCACCGAGAGCTTCTGTGCTTTGGGGACATGTGGCGGGTTCCGTCCACTGCAAGACGGTCCGAAGACTGGGAAGTGCCGCACTATTTGCAAGGCTCCCCCGTCCACAGCCGGCTACATGCCTGTACTCACGCAAACATTGCTCGTCCCACTTCATGGCTGCGCCAAGCATTCTAGAACGCATCATGTCCCACGAAACGCCAGTGGCAGGAGCGGCCCGCGGACTGGCAAACCCATAAGGCGGAGGCTCTCTCGATTGTACATTGTTGAAGCCCGTATCGGCATATACATAATACATCCACTGTCCTGGATCAACGCATCCTATCCTTGACACCTAATCTAAAGCACAACATCTACTCGGGCGATGTCAGCGAAAGCGTAGCTCTTCCTGATCCCGGATGACGCTGAGATAAGTGCGCGTACCGTTATGCGAACGTTCCCGATTGAGGGTTCATGTTCAGGTCTGTCGTTAGTTTGCTGTCCCTGAAATATTGTGCACAGGTTCACCGCCCCCAAAAGAGACATACCGTGCCCGGCCCCTGTGGGGGTGTAGTTCCCTGTCTGCCGGTGGAGGCTTCCTTAGAAGCGTCCTTGGTTGGAACTGGAGGGGCGTGAACCACGGCCCTGGGAGGTGATTCACACTGCGATGCGAGATAAACGACTCCGAAGAAACCCGAGGAGCGACTAACATTTTTCTTTGGCTTTGACTCCCGAGGGGCTTTTGCGACCGTACGCTGGCATGACATGCCCGCGTTGACACACTATTCGTCTACCAGAGCACTCACCCGTTCACGTTTACCCGCAGCGAACGTCGAAGGACCCTTGTTCACGCGTGTCGGTGACCGGAAATGAGATTGAGGTTTGCAAGGGTT
Organism: Tylopilus aff. balloui; assembly: GCA_038089055.1. Taxonomy (NCBI): domain Eukaryota; kingdom Fungi; phylum Basidiomycota; class Agaricomycetes; order Boletales; family Boletaceae; genus Tylopilus; species Tylopilus aff. balloui. Next base: position 38,228 of record JBBPKC010000177.1, read on the forward strand.
GGAGGGATGCGACGGTCCGGGAAGCCGATAAGGTTTATCCAAGGCCGCGACTCCATTACTCTCCCTTACCCTCATCCGTAGCAACCCCCTAAACATTGACGAGTGTCGAGATGGCTTGGCAGTATTGGCAAGTTCCGCAGGGCGCGCATCTGGAAGGAGGGCCACTAGTCTGCGGTGCCTCATCCTCTGCGGTATGGACGGAGGATGTGAGGGATGGGGCCTCCAGGCAGTGTCAACACAGAAACAAGAAGGTGCGGAGATAACGAGCCTCATCATAGTCGGATGGGGGAGCTGGTGCGCTGGATGGTAACTCGACCTGTCCGACCATGAGAACTCACCCCGAAATGGAAATAAAAATCGTCGAGACCGCTTTCACCGTCTTCGATATTTGACTTGAATTCTGCTATAGATTTTCCAAGTTCTTCTTGAAAGGCATACCGATTGGCGTAATTTCAATGCACGCAGTGAGAGAGCGATGAAATCTTACCGGGGTAGGTGGGTGTATCGTCACCGTGGTCTGCTGACGGCAAAGGTTGCTTGCAGCAGAATTATTCAGACTGACCGTGATCCAATAACCAAGGTATTCACGTTGATGCGGGATAGACTCTCAATGATGGTTTCACCATCCTTGCCACCGATTGCAATTAATCGGTCATCCAGTGAGATTTCAATCGACCTTATGCCTTCACTGTGTTGGAAGTGACCGAGTCGGGTGTACTTTACCAAGTCCAAGAACGATAGGGTAAGTCAGAGGAGTAGGCAATGAATCACCACGCTTCGGTAGTGCAATGCATGAGGTTCCTCTGGTACCTGGAACTGGCCATTCCGAAACTCGTGCTGCTGTGGATGCTTCGATTTGCACGGCTTTCCCATCAGATATCACAAGGAGGTGGTGTCGTGCCCGAGGAAACTTCTGTTATGCCATGAAGGTACCGATATTTCGATGCTCACAAGCAAGTTGCCTTCATTGTCGTGGATCTGAATGGAGGTGGGAGTGGCCGTTCCAATACGATGCCTCTGCGGCGAATATTCTGCTGCGTACACCCTCTCTTCATGGAGGAGCGTATGCACCTATTTTCGGGTCTCGATGCCCCAGACCGATGCTGTTTCGTCGTCCGACACCGAGACGCTTCTGGTCGAGTCGGTCGAGAAATCTAAATTAACACCACGGCTGTCTTCCGAGTCGTTGTGGCCGAAAACGTGCTCGTGCGTCTGCGCGTCCCAGACGAGCATCTGGCCCAACTCCGAGCCACCTGCCCCCCTTGGACGCAGCTAGACAAGCGACACTACGCCTCACCATCGTTGCCACCAGCTCCCCATCTGCTACCCGCCACACGTGAAGCCCCTTGCGACCGCCGCTCAAGAGATACTCGCCATTTGCCGTGAATGTCGCTGCATGTACCCAGCCACTGACATAGATTTCAATTGGGTCGCGGTGTTCATGTCTGACGTTCGGCGCTCGGCATCAGCCAGCAGTTCGTCTCGTCAGTACGCACCTGTCATTGTCGACGACACGGTCTCAAGGCTAACGACCCAATCCTGCAGTGTGATGGTGAGAACCAACAGACCATGGATGCTTGCTCCGCATTATCTCCTTGATATAGCTTAGGGTCCACTTATGCAGTGTCAAGTCAAGGCCCCGTAATATTATGAGGCTCAAAAGTTACCACCTCCTTTGCGGTACAGCACACATTGTCAGTCCAAATGCAGCTTTGTGACGGACCCACTAACGGCGTCTCGTTCCAGACAGCAGCTGAAGGTAGCGAATGCCTGGTCAAAGTTTGAAACCCCATACATATAGGATACACACGTAGGATAGGTAGACGGTATTAGTAAAATTTCTACCACCTATGTGTTTGTTCCTCTGGACAAGTTCCAGCATTGGGCACTATCTTTGTGTCTCTGATGACATGACCAAGTACTGTTATTTCACATCTGATCACTGCTACTGGTTAAGAAGATATTGCTATGATGGTGCTTGTGTAGAACATGTTCTACCTGGGAAGGCACTGTACTAATGAGGGCATTAATGATGATGATGATGCTGGAGAGGAGGAGAAGGTGGGTGATGAAGAGGATAATGGGAAATTCCTAACTGAGTAATTCGCTGGCGAGTGATCTATCACGTGATGTGTCTCTACGCGGGTAGTCTATTTCGGCCTCCAAAGCTTTCACACCTACGTGGAAAGTATTGCACGTTTACACTCGGGTAGAATGCCTCAAGCACGTCAGTTGACTAGACAAGAAAACGAGAAGGTAACGCAACTTGTGCACATGGGTGACGCTGAACCTGCGCAGCAAGTCTACCAACTCGAGCAAGTCCCAGAGACGAAATGCGGAAGTACGTACCCAGGCCACGCTTCGACCATCGGCGAACATGCTGACCCACCGGGAAGAGATGATCCTGGGGCGTCGGGTTGT
>JBBPKC010000178.1:4351-15112 GCA_038089055.1 Tylopilus aff. balloui
TTTCTGTCGATACATCGAGCCTATAGACGCAGCACCATCGTCTGCCACACGGCGACGAAAAAAAGAGAGAGAGAGAAAGACGTACGCTCGTACGCCTGTATCTAGTCCACCGCTGTACGCGTGCGTGGCGTCGCCGAACGCGCACGCAAGCACGGCAGCGCGGTGATCGAATTTCGCTTTTTGTTCGTTGGCAGCGACGTCGTAGAAGCGGACCGTCTGGGACAATAAGCATTCATCCACGTCCAGTCAACCAAACGTTCCGTCAGGGGGGGGGGGGACTCATCGGGAAAAGAAAAGGGGGGCGCACCGTGTCCCAGGAGGAGATCAACAGGTGATCCGGGTTCGTTGGCGAGAATCGCACTTGGGCGACGCTGTCAAAGGGCGGCGACGAGAGCTCGACGTGGTCTTTTTTTTTTTTTTTCGGAGCGAAACAATACATCTTTAGTGCCTCGTCCGCACCGGGTACGCGACGTCGACGTTACCTGCCATGGAAGTCGTCGTGGAGGAACAGAAAAACAAGGGAGACCGTGCCACGTGACTCGAGCAAAAAGGAAAAAAGTGCCCTCTTGTCTGACCCGTTGCAACGTTGCGCTCGTCGCGAGGACTCAACGAGGCATGCATACCCTTAAAAAGTCTGGCTGGACGACCCCTTGGGTTCGTTTCTCTCCCCGTTCGTTACCTTGCACATAGGTTTCCAGACGACCCGAGCCCGTCATGACCGTCTCCAAAGATATGCATTCTGCTGCGCAACCTCGATACGTACAGTGAGTGTGACCGCAATAGGGGATAAAAAGTTACAACAACAGGGTATCTTCGTGACAATGCCAGAGGAGTGGTGTGCGAGTGAGGTACGTAAGATCGTCAACTCGGAGCATAATCCAAAAAAAAAGAAAGGACGGTAAGGGGGGTAACGCACGATAAGAGAGACAAGTGTGCATACAGGTGATAGTGCAGGAGAGCGGTTGTCGTCGGGGATGGGGGGGAATGCGTGAAAGTGAGTATGGTGTTATGCACATTGAAGATATCACTACAGCTAATTTCAACAACGGTTTTATCCACAATTAAACCAAGAGGGAAAGCGCATTTTTATGAATGAAAAAGAAAATGGGTGAGTGGCAGCAGCGCGTGGGTATTGTGGATGCAAATGGCTCATGACAGGGTGTTATACAGATGAGTCCGTGATGTGCGCAGAAGAGTCCAGGAAGAAGCCAATGGACGCCAGCATACATTGGGAAGACGGCTCTAATATCCGTGGTGCGCAGCGAGCATGCTTTCGAAATTGAAGAGTTGCTCGAATGCGTCTTGACTCTGCGAATCGGCAGTGTATTGACTCGCTTCTATCACCATAGGATCATAGGGACCGGTCGTGTATCCACTGCCGAATGAACCACATGGAGCCGGTGGCAAAATATCGTCGCCACACCCAGGAAGGCCAAGCTCGACTGGTGGAATGGCGCTCATGTCGAACTCGTCGCCAGCAAGCATTTGACTGTTGCTTCCCCATGCTCCGACCGCTTCCCACGAAGACGACGGGAAACCAAACTGCACGTCCAGAGGTGCTCCGCAGAAAGACCCGGTCTCCACCTGTGAACTGAAGGAGTCACACGGGGCGATCGGGTACGGAAAGTCCGCGGGTACGCAGTTCACGGGAGAGAACGTGGACGACGTAGGCGACGATGGCCCGGATCCTGAACTGACTGAGGATGCAGGCGATCCCATCTGGTGGACGAGTTGGTCCATCGTCACGTCGCTTGGCATCGACAAAGGGTGCGGGTTTTCGGGCATTCCATGGAAGAGACCATTGGCCTATCGAAAGCGGTCAAAGGACGACCCGATGACATCCTTTCAAACGACTTACATTGGCACCTGGGAATACCTCCAACGGGGAATATTGCTGCTGGGGCATAGCAGTGTTCGAAGCCACGAAATCGAACTGGGAAGCCGAACTTGATCCGTGATCCGGATGCGATGCTCTCCGGTGGATCATCGGTACCATTGATGGTGACGTAGGGCAAGAAGGCATGTAAACCGACGGAATCTGGATGGTCTGGCGAGGTGGCGGCGTAGGAGCCGAGGACGAACGACCGTGATTCTTGCCGACCGCGGGTGCACAAAGGGGAAGGACGAACGAAATGCTGCTTTCCGAGTCGCCTTCTTCGCCACGCTTCCCCTTTTTTCCTTTCTTATCCTTGCTCCTCTGGGGTCGGTAAACGTAGTTGGGGTACATCTGCTCGTGCTCCTTTTTCTTTTCCTTTGCCAGCTCCTCCCAATACAGGCGCTCTTGAGGAGAAAGCGCCTTCCATTGTTGACTGATCGTTTTGGACAGATCGGCCTGGCGCTGCTTCTTGGTTGGCCCATCGAGCGCGGCCGCTTCCTCTTGGGCGGCTTGGCGTTCTTCACAGCACTTTCTGCGGAATAAAATGAACGCATTTTCGGGGCGTTTGATATAGTCTTCGTCGCCCTTTTTAGGTCTGCGCTCGACGTCGCTGCATACCGACGACTTGCGGCGTTTGTGCGATGATGATGGGGACGCGGGGAAAGTGGAGATAGAGGTCGTTGATGGCGTCGTAGAGAATACGGATGTGCATGACGACGTGGTGCAAGACATTTCTGAAGACGAGACGGGAGACGACGTGCGAACGAGCGTGGAATTTGAAGGACCGAGCGTGAGCTTCCGGAGATCCGGCTCGAAGGGAGAGGATATCGGGGACGAGTAAGGACTGGTTTCGGTTTGGTTGAAAACGAAGGTGGCGGCGCGCGGCGTCGGGGAAACGATTGCCAGGGACGGTGGTTGAATGGTGTCCGTAATCACCTCAAGTGCTGTGCACGGTGAGCGGTTAGACGCGGATCTAGGACGACGATGGGACTGATCTAGGCGGGGACGGGACGTACATTGAGAAAGGGTATCGCGAGTGCGAAGAGCAGGCATGATCTCGAGGACGAGGATGATGACTGCTAGGTGAGCAAACTCGTTCAGGTGGTGGGGGAAGAGAGGGAGATAATGGCGCTGGCGGCTGTATAATGAGGTTTCGCTGGCGGGAACGAGGCTACGGACTGATGTCGTTGTCACACAGGCGCGATCGCGAAGAACAATAGGGCGAGTGGGGCACGGAAAAGCGCAAGACAATACCGACTACTCGTTATATACGTCGACACGACATGGAGGTCGGAAAAGCGTCGAACTTAAACCTTGGTAGGGAGATGCGGCAGGGGTACGCTACCCGATCGGGGTGAGAAGACCCGGATTGGTGAGACAATGAAGAGGTACGCTTATCAAATCGACAGCCGTGGTTTGTCTAATTCGTGTCCATTCCGTGTACAAACACAACGCAAACAATTTTCTTATTGTCTTTCCTCGGCCGGCGAATTCCCAGGACACTAAAAATTCCGTATTTTTTTTTCCTCCTTATCTGCAAATGACTCGTTAACCTTGTCACACGTAATTTCTTCCATTAACACCCGCGGCACGCCAGCTGGCTCGTCCTAGTCGAGTCTCCGCCGACGGCCCCGCTGCCTTGGTTCGCAGGGAGAGGTCCTTCCGGCGCTAGCAGCAAGCACAGCCTTTCCGACATTCAACTTGCCTGTTATGGAAACATCGACCCGACACGCCGTCCTCTCCCAACGTGGTCGACGAGGCCACACCCCTCCACCTGCCACCGGTCCATCGTGATTTACCTTTCCCTTGCGAGTCGCTATCGTATGTCATTCGTCCCTAGACCCTGGTTGCTCCGAATGACAACATGGATTTACACCACTTCTGCGCCGTCGGCAGGACATACAGCCTCCGCACTGGGCAGTGGGCACGGGTTACAAAAAAAAAGGAAAAAATCGTGAATGCTCATTGGTTGGCTCGCCAGGCCCATCTGTATCCATCCGTCGCCGGGACTCCACCCTCCCGCCTCATCTCGCTAACAAGGGCGATGAGTGTGACGCCATGGCATGCCCTGATGCGAGGACCATGTCTCTGTTGCCGTGTATGCCAGGATCCTTCACCTCCGTCATGACCGGCACGGGTCTTGGGCCTTTGGGATACCCGGTCGTGGAATCGATGTGCGTTGGCGGATGCTGGAGAGAAGCATTTCCGCCCGCCCGCCCCCGTTCGCGTTACGCATCGTAAGCACGTCGTAGTCAGCTCCCCCCGCTCGAGAGAGACGTGACAGCTCCCTGGGCTTGAGGCCTGAGGCCCGAGACCGTTGCTGCGTGTACAGCATACCGTCCGCGGAAAGGCTAATGGGTGTGCGTCATTCATTGATCGGGGATTGCTCGGAGTCAATACGAGGGTATAATGCATGTCTCTGGATCGAGTGAAACAACCCCAGCGGGGGTCGTATGGGTCGCTTTAGAAAAAAAAAGCCTGACGAGTCCATCATCGAAACGCGGGTGCATCGTCCTCGCCCAACCATCATGTCGACAATCAGTGTCAGGGACGCGCCTTTGCGTCATGGCCTGTGCTCACGTCACGAGCAAGGGCCCACCGATGACGACTTGATCGGGGGAGATGGGGGAGACCTGGGGACCTGCAAGCGGACTCATGCCCAGCCTTTCGGATGTGGGCGTTCTCGCCGAGGTGCACGTCGAGATGAAACACGACCACGACCATCCAGTGCGCTCTCATCGACCTGCGGGCCGGGGGAGGCAGGGGCCACGCCAACGCATCTCGCCAACACGACAACGGGACGACCGATGGAGAGCAAGGCACGGCACGGACCGAGTTGGGAGTCGGCGGTCGCGGGATAAAGCGCGAAGGTGTTCGCGTGAACTGTTTTGGCGAGGGGGGAGGGGGGGGGGGGTCGGTTCTGGGAAAAATGCCTGTGAGAAAATGCATTCGTCATCCACGCATCCCCCGACGCGCGGATATCTATCTCTCTTTCTTTCCCACCCCCCCAGAAAAAAGGGAATCAATATTTGGAAGATGTAACACTTTCCATACACGAGCGAGCATACATGCACGATACAAACGACTGGCCTGATCAAGCGCTATCGAGATATGATTCGGGAACGGACGAACGTCGGGCGGGAGCACCGGACGGAGGGTGGCACACCATGTTTGGCAAGGCACGGGGTGTGTGTGAGAAAGATTCAGACCGGTAGCACACGTCTCGAACAACGCCGCCCCCATGAGGCGCGCTTCCCGCTTCAAATTCGAGCCGTCCCCCCCTCGTGTGACGGGAGAGACCGTCTAGCAGAGAGCGGTGCCATCCATGGCATGCGAGCGAGAGGACCGCATGACGAGCAGGTCCGAGTGACGTGGCTGAGGGTGGGCATCCGAATGCGGACAGCACGAGGCGATAGTACGCATCAAGCTGGGCATCGGGATCCCTCGGACGAACGCCGTTCCATCCTCCCCCCCTTCCCTCACGGAAACGCATGGGGGGGGGGGGAATGGGAAACGTTTGCCAACACGTGGGGCGTCCGTCTGTCCTTCGCATCCCACATCTGCGATTGACCGGATAATTACCGTCCTCCCCCCCAACCACCTCCAGCGACTGCGCATAGCGGTAAGCGTCATACGATAAACTCGCTCTTGACACGGGGTGCGCGGCAGAGAACAATTGCTCCCCCACAGTAGCGAGCGATCGCGATCAACTCACCCACAAGGGGGCAGTCAATCGCCTTCTCCTGTCCGAACGACGTGCGTTCGGCGATAACGCGTCCGTTGCGCTTACACGCCTGCCTTTCGGGCGTCGCACATCACAAATATCACATTTATGCCTCGTGTCGGCCAGGCCCTCCTCCTTGGGGGGGCATCTCTGACCCGGCACACCGGATGTGGAACCGTCGCAGGAAGGTAAACGACGAGATGGCGACTTCTCGACCGGGTAATGACTCGAACGATCTGGGTTTCGCCGTGGCAACCCGAAGGACCGCGCTCGGCGCAGTTCTTCGTCCCCGGGGATCTCTGGGCCCCACACTTTTGGACGTGTGTTTCAAAGGCACGACGAAGCGACCGAGTCATGTCGCCAAAAGCTGAACGAGAGACGACGCAAGGGCGTACCAGACGGTAGACGTCGAACGTGCACGCCGGGCACTACGGCGACCGACCGATCGGACGAGGACGGGGGCAGGTCGCTCTGGCTATAATTGAACATACCGTCTTATAATCACACTCACACGCGAACTGTGATGGCGCACGGGCGTGCAGGAGAGGCGCGAGCGTATGGTCAAAACCAGCGAACAATGGGTCCCGCTATTCAAGCACCATATAGGCATGTGAGCCATCACCGCGAGGTAGACGGAGTCATTGGTCCGACCGTGCGTGCGATTGGAATATTCCAACCATCAGCGGGAGAAGGTGAGGGGTGGTGCCTGTTTCCGCGAGATGGGTACAGCGAGTCAGACGCGTTGCCCAGGTCGGCAGTAGCCGTTCATCTCCACATAAGTGATGTGCGATTAAACTCAACTGTACACGACGAGTCAGGCTGGGATGAGTGATATATGAACACCTTCTCAAGTTATCAGATTAGTAATATGACTCAATATCTTATCAACCCCCTCACGAGTGCTGGCCATTTCACAGATGAGAGATAAGTCCGCCAGAAACCGGAGAGCGAGCTCGTTCGGGCATTCCGGTAGTGACAATATGGGTGAGAGACCTACGTGTTCGAGCCGAGCGTTTGTTCTTTGAAGCCAGAATCCGGAAATACTGAGATGTGACTTCATTGGTAGGGCGTAAGTTTTGGCTGGCAGACACCTTGGTAAATGAAGGTGCCCTGGCCGCGTGATCACGATGTGATAGGATCGCTTGAATAGATCGACCTACACCAAAATAAGCCGGTCACCCAAAGTTCAATGTGCACGAGCAGCCAGCATGGCTGAGCTCGACCGGTCATCAGGAGCGATCGGTCGGCGTCGAGTCATGCCCGCGTGGGTGGTAATGATGACGGAATAGCAACAGCTCCCATGAATGCATTCAACATCATTTATCCAGCACGGAAACTCAGTCTCAGTCGCGGCGGGAATGCAGGGTGATGCGACTGTTCCGTGCGTGGAAATTGCTGCGTTAACCCTATCGAGCGAACAATGCAAGATTAGGTAGGTTCAAAGAGGCGGAAGCCGAGAACGCGTCCAGCTGATTCGGATATTTTCTTGCCACATGGAGAGGCGAGAAGTGTGTGACAAGGGCCAGCGTGGCACGTTACGCCGGCCACAAGTCTGACTCGACCCACTTCCGTGAAGCGCGGTACATCACTTGCGCTGGTACGCTCAGCCACGGGCCGTTCCACGGCGATACGACTGGTCGGACACGGAGGGAGTCGCGAATACGAAATGGAATCTTGCTTTGAGGTAACTGCGCTCAATTTCGCCAAGGGCTACCATCTGGACGCAAGTTTAATGCTGACATGGTAACTTCTCGTTGCGAGGTCGGTCTACAGTCTCCCGGCGTCCCATGTTATGGAAAACGGACGAAACCAAAGCCTTTGCGTGATCTGCATGATCCGGCCGATCACCTATCTGGGCCGCGGGGGTTCGGGCGATGGAGTAGGATATAGCGAAATGGGCGGTCCGGGAGGTTATCACACTTACGGGACAGAATGGAGGATGCTTGCACTCCGCAGGCCCTAGAACATGTCAACGAATGTTGGACAGAAGTGCCACGAAGTACCAAACCCGGACGTGCGACGTGAATAGCCCTGGATTCCTGCAAAAGTCAGCCTGAAGGAAAACGGTGTCCACTCAGCAGAGTCGCTGACTAAGCAAGTGAACTTGTGACGATCAAAGGTGTTGGTTACGAGGCCCACGTCTGCTCTTTCCGCATGCTTTAGGGTTTGGTGTCCTGCTCCTTTTCCCTCCAGAGGCTCTGGAACGCGCCCGGAGCACACCCGATGAAGAGGGCATCGTTTGGGCTCTGGCCACGGCTGTCAGGGCTTTAGCGGTTCAGTGCTGCGGCTTCCATCCTCGACTAACCTTGCGCGTACGATGAACCAGCTATTCTCGCGCCTGACCCTCACACTGGGATCGATTTTGCTAGGTTCTAGAATGGATCGAAGTCCGGGCGCCACTTGGGAGTTGTCGGCGGTGCGTACCCAATGACTACATTTGCATAGCGATGTTGATCAGAAGCTGTCGCCTCCGTACGCTGGGAGCGTCCACCTTGAGCGCCACGGAACACGAAGCCTGCCAGACACGATGGAAGCGATCGTCAGCCCTGCTTAGTAATCTTCTGCGCCTCAATTCCGCTGATTCCGCACGCCGTCCCTTGAGAAAACCGAACCCGCCCGACGTTACACGTGTAACGTCAACGACGCTTTTTCGTGATCCGAAAAAATCGTCACCTTTATCTACCAATAGCGAATACGACGCCCTTCTCACAAGATGACGGAGTCCTGCATCTTCCTCAGGATCACTGCGACATCCAGTGTTGCTGGGAAAACAAACATGCTTTTACAACGAGGCCAGTGGGATAAAAATGCAGTACGATGGGGTAAAAAACGCGGCGGGTAATGATGTATCAAACCGTTTTGCGTGCTTCGCAATCAGATTACCAATATGCTCTTAGGCAGATGCACCGACGACTAGAAGCAGTTCTGAATGCCAACATCATATACCCTAGTGTGTGGACGAAAGAAGTGATACGGGTCGGATGCTGCACTCCTGTCGAATTTATTCGCTCCCACAGGATGTCAGCTTATCCTTGAACGGAACATGCTATTGATTGCTACGTCTCCTGCATCATACGTACGCTCACCTCTTCATTTGCGACGACTCACCGCAAGAATCGTCACACGCATTAGAAGCACTGCCCCATGCATTAGGATATACCCTGTGCTTCGGAAGTGTCACTTCTAGTCGTATTCGATTTCTCTCCCAAATGGTCACATTCGCGATCGGTTCAGGCGTCATTACTTCTGGAGGGACGAGCCTGATTATCAGGAATGATCGGTGGAAAAAAAAAATAATCCGCTTGCTCCAGGAGCAAAGGTTCAACGCCATAGGAGCGTCCCATGTGATCCCTGCAGTAAATGGATAACTTCGGTGTTCATTCGATATGATAACGGGCTCGTCGGATCCATATGTCGTCGTACCGTTCTTTCGGTTCGTTAACACCCATTTGGGTCCCGTCGGTCCCCGGTGACCACATCCGGAACAAAGGGTCCCAATCTCAAGTGAAGAAAGAAGTGAGTGGCTCCACCGCCAAGTCAGCCGAGGTACTAGAGCAACTACATGTCCTGACTCGCTCGGAAGGACGCACGTCGTGCTAACCAATTCGAGAGCGAAGAGAGCCTAATGAACGATCTTCCTCCGCTGGGCATGATGCATGATGGTTGTCAAGCGAACGGAGCTTTGGGGGCCAAGTATAGGTCGGGCGTCCTCGCGCAAGAAATGGTCGGCGCGAGCTCCGATGTCGAGGACCTGGGTCTTCAGATTGGGATGTGTAAACGATCAGGGAGGGTGCAAACCATGATGCGGAGGCTGTCCTCTTGATGACGGTATGTAGCGCTGGACGTCCTTCCTTTCAAAATCTAATCAGTCACACGGGGCATGCCCCCTGAAAGGAGAGTCAGGGTCAGTGGCACTCCAAATGGATCATTCCAACGGACCTGTTTGGGGGGATACATCGGGGTTTCATGACTGTTGGTTTGTAATGATGTCTGGACAAGACGAATCTTAGAGCTCGAAACGTTCGTTGCCTGAGCTTCGTCGACGAGGAGGTGCGAAAAAAACGGCGGTCGATTACATCAGCTCTTACGCTTAGTATCAGTGAACCCTGGAACAGGGTTAAGGTTACTCCTCTTCATCCAAGGTAGGCCTCAGCGTCATCACGAATGACAAATCCTTTGACCAGCTCTGTACCGCAGAATTTCACTACGCATTTATGGCGAGGAAACGTCGTCGATCAGCTTCACCCCAGCGAGATGCTGCGGTCCAAGTGGTAGACGCTCGCGACGCAAACACTACTGGCACCAGCTCGGACGGACTTTCCGCGCGGGCTTCAAAGAAACTCAAATTACTCGCCGGTCACAGTCTCCACTCGCCGTTCCCCGGTTTCGTGCGTCCGTCCACGGAGGACGTGCGGGCCGTGTATGCGCTTCTGGCGTCGCACACGCCAGGTGGGGCTCCCGTCCACAGCGCTCCTCTGGCGACGTCAAATTCTGCCGTGACATGCGGACACACGCCCAACGTCATCGACGCGCTCATCGACACGATCCTCTCCCAAAACACCTCGTCCACAAACAGCGCCACCGCCAAACGCACGCTGGACAGCGTTTTCGGTCAGGGTGAGCCTGGATTCGAAAAGATGGCCTGCGCGGACAGGCAGACGATAGCGGATGCGATCCGCTCGGGCGGTCTCGCGAACCGCAAGGCAAAGATAATCCAGGATGCGTTGGTCACAGTGAAGAAGAAACACGGGCGATACGACCTCCAACATCTCGCAGCACCGGGCGTGACCGACGAACACGCGATGCAGGCGCTGGTCTCCCTCGACGGCGTCGGTCCCAAAACGGCAGCGTGCGTGCTGTCGTTTTGTCTCGGACGCCAGGCGTTCGCGGTGGACACGCACGTGTTTCGGTTGTCGAAGCTGCTGGGATGGGTTCCCCAGTCTGCAGACCGCGTTGGGACGCAGGCGCATTTGGAGCTCAAGATTCCACCCGAACTCAAATATGGCTTACACGTGATGATGGTCCGTCACGGACGTACCTGCCGTGGATGCAAGAAAGACGGGAGAGGGCCTTGTCCCCTGAAGAGTTGGATGAAGGAGAGAGCTACTGCGCAATCCAATTCGGAAGGACAAGTCGAGGAAGACTAACCTATGTTCGTGAG
>JBBPKC010000178.1:19617-35871 GCA_038089055.1 Tylopilus aff. balloui
CCTAGGGGGAGACGGTGCTCGATCTCGGCTCTGGCGGGGGCGTAGACGTCTTTCTTGCCGCTGCCAAAGTCGGTCCTGCCGGCCAAGCCATCGGGCTGGACAACTCGGACGTACGTCCGAACAAGTCCAAGTGACGAAAACCAAGCTGATTTCAGACGCCAGGATATGATCGCGCGCGCTCGACGCATCGCCGCGAGCAAGGGCCTCAAGCCGCCGCATGTCGCGTTTGTCAAGGCATCGTTGACGGGCGATCTGCCGATCGAAAGCGACGCGGTAGATTGCGTTCTCTCCAATTGCGTGATAAATCTGTTACCTCCCGCGGGTAAACTCAAGGTGATGCAGGAAGTATATCGTATTCTCAAGCCCGGAGGGCGTGTCAGCCTCGATGACGTATGTTCTACTACGCATGCATCCTACTTTTTTTTTCTCATCCAGCACATAGATCATTGCCAACAAACCTTTCTCCGAGTCCATACGATCCAACGTGGCGGCCTATGTTGGATGTATCTCGGGTGCTGTTACGCTTGAGGAATTCCGAGCACTGATGCAAAACGCGGGCTTTCAAGGTGGGTTAGCGCCAAAAAGCGCAATGACGTTGGTGACCAAGCTTGTGGTTTCATAGATATCTTATTCACGGAGAACCCGAGCGACCTCAATGTCTACCTCGAGGGAGGCGAAACTGGGTGCTGTAACCCAGTCAGCTCAGTGACAGGCGTTCCCGCTGACCTTGGAGATTTGAACGAGTTGGCGAGTGCGCATCGCTCGATTCACGCGTGTTTGTTTGACCTGATCAACTCCTACGTTCGAAAGAATCCTACCAAATTTATGCTACCAAGACGGACAACCCTATCGCCGCCGACTCAGCACCAACGTCTGCCCTCAAGAATTGGTGGGACGCATACCCGGCTCCGTTGTCATCCGTGGGCGGCTTCGAGTGTGGAGAGGTCGCGGATCTCATCAGGAATCCGGAGCTCGGCGAGAAAGACTTTATTGTAGTTGACGTAAGGAGAAGTGATCATGCAGTGGGTGTCTTTGCCATGAGTGGATCGGGCGCGTTTGTCCCCAGGGGTTGACGGGGTCAACTTAGGGAGGCCATGTCCACGGAAGCATCCAACAGCCAGCCCAAACTTTCTATGACGACTTGCCCGCGTTCTACGAGGCGCACAAGGACGCGAAACGGGTGATCTTTTACTGCGGGAGCTCAAACGGTCGTGGCCCGCATTGTGCAAAATGGTTGGTAAACCACGACCTCGGTGGCTGTTTTCGATTCACCAATGTATACCTAGGTACCAAGATTACCTGGATCAGCAAGGAAACACCGAGTCGAAGGCATCCTATATGATAGGTGGTGCGAGGCAATGGGTCTCATCCTTCAAGGACCAAGTAGATTTGGTGGACTTCGATTGAGAGTTCACACGTACGAGGAATGTTCAACCCATCTATGGAAGATGATGTATATCGCTGGTAGTTTAACATTGGAAATTTGATCACCATGTCTGTGCATACGTCAGTCTGAGATAGGCTTACGCTTGAAGGGGAACCGGCGGTTTAAGGTTGGTGTCGCCGTGAAGGGTGGGCCTGGTGCTGGTGACGACTTTGCTGGCCCTCCTGCTGGTTGTGGAGTTAGTCCTTGGAGTGCGACGGTAATACAGCTTCAGTTCGACAGATGTGATCTGGCAGTGTGAACAGGGCCCCCAAGGCGAGAGCACACGCTCTCAGACTACAGAAATTAGTAAAAACATGCGACGAAAAAGCGTCCGAGATCTTATCTTTGGGGGACGGAGCTCTCGCGCCAGAGGAGGCTGTATAGATCGGTAAGCCGAGATCATCGTCACACCTCTCATTTGTGCTCGAGGCACGTTTTCTCCGCGGACCCGTCGAGAGCCTCGTGCAAGTGGAGCGGGACGACGGAAACAACCGGAATGGATCAGGGGCCAGGTCGGATCCGGTGGGGGACGCTCCCAGACATGGCTAATTTTGAGTCGTGTTTCGTGTTTCATCGGTCTGCGGCAGCCCAGTTATTCAATACGTAGAATAGAGGGAGGGAGTCGCCGTCGAAAGCTGGTGTGTCGATGAACATCGTAACACGACGGCGACCTCGGAGCACGGTCCATGGACCTGGGTGGACCACTGCGCCGACCCTGCACGTAGTTTCGATGCAACTCAGCAAGCGTGTCGCCGCGCTGTACGACGCTGAACAACGTGTTCCCTGTAGAACGTTGGGGTATTCAAAAAGAGCAGTTTTTTTCCCAATCGTCGCACCACGCGGTTTCCTCGAGGCCGACGTCCAGCAAGACGGTTACCTGGTTGCGGAGTATGTCGGGTCACGAGTCGTCGGTCT
The DNA here is from genome assembly GCA_038089055.1 of Tylopilus aff. balloui. Lineage (NCBI taxonomy): Eukaryota > Fungi > Basidiomycota > Agaricomycetes > Boletales > Boletaceae > Tylopilus > Tylopilus aff. balloui. The sequence goes on from JBBPKC010000178.1 coordinate 21,959, forward strand.
TGCCGAACGACCTGGTTTTTTTTTCCCTAGCCAGCATTCTCTTCGCAAGAAAAGACGTCGACGATGGCTGCAAGTGAAGGATTTTTGTTTTTACGCACCTACAAGGCTCCATGACGAGTCCGCTGCAGGATGAAACAGGAAAATTCCGTGGGTTGGCCTACGGCTATTATCGGCTGAGCTACTCGCATCCCGGCGTGGACTGCGGCAACAAGTCGGAGAAAATGGTCTCCAGAAGCTGACACCCGGAGCGAATCAAGTTTCGGGAAGCGCAGATTTCGGTGGGAACTGAACGGCCCAAGAAAGCTCGACCGTTCCATTCCATCGCCCCCAGTTGCCAAAGAGAGAATAAAGCACTACTCCACCTCGGTCGACCTGCTGTCACCTCTCTCTGTCACCATCCGTGCGTATTTTTATCGCTTCCACGGTTCTGATCCATCGATATCCACGTCCTCTGCTTGCTTTTCTTGTAGATACTCGACCAGTATCATCAACCATGCCCGCGATCCGCGAACACGATATCCCGCAATGCAACTTGGACGACGACGGTACGTCTTCACCTCAAAACACGTCTATCATCCATTCTTATCAAAGAACTCGTCATTAGATGGCATGCCGCCTCTCGTCGACAACCCGAACCCATCGATGACGTTTACCTTCTTCACCGACATGACCCCAATAACTGCCCTGAGCGCGGATCCTACCATCCCGTTCGAAACCGTCTGGGAGAACCCAGTCCCAGCGCCCGCATACCCCGCATACCCCGCCGAGCTCCCTGAAACCCAGGTCACGTTCCAAGGACCGGACCGCGCGAGCCACGGCAAGAAGCGGGACGCCTCTTACATTCCTCGTCCGCCCAACGCTTTCATTCTCTTCAGATCGTCTTTCATCCGTAGTCAGCAAGTCCCGGAAAAGGTCGAAGGGAACCATAGCACGCTCTCAAAGATCATCGGTACGCATTTCAGGTCCTGTCGATACATTTCGTAAATGGCATCGTGACCGTATGGCAGGTAAATATTGGAAGACACTCTCTCGTGAAGAGAGGGAGGTTTGGGACGCCAAGGCCCTCGTCGCACAGGCAGAACACAGGAAGCGATACCCCGATTGGCGCTTCAGGCCTGGAGCGAATGCGCTCTCCAAGGTTAAAGTCAAGGACGGGCCTCAGATATCTAGTCGAAAACGACCAAGCCAAGCAGGACGAAAGGCCAGGGGAGATCCAGCGAATAAGAAAGCGAAAAGCGGCGACGAGAGGTGTGCGATAATTGCGGATCTCTTGGTAGAAGGGAAAACAGGTGTAGATCTGGAGGATGCAGTGAGACGATGGGAAGATAACAACGGTAAGGGCGGTGATGGAAGAAATGACACCTGCAAAGATGCGACAAGGATTGCGAAGGAGGACGGAGATGAACAAGGAGAAGTGGGAGTGGCAAACGACGTCGAGACTAACGAAAAGGTTATCTCCGCGACGAACACCAAGGCAACTGGTGACCCTGCCTCGCTCCGAGCGAATAGACGCACCTCACCTCCATCGCGTGCTCAGACTCCTGACGCCTCACATGGCGACCGTTTTCTGATTCCACTCACGACGATGTTCAAGCGTTCGCTTTCTGCTCCCGCGGGTCAATCCTCCCTCAGCCACGTATCCTCCCACCATCGTCACAGTTCGTTTGACAGCGTCTTCGCCAACGTCTCGTACGACATTGTGGAGTCTCGGCAGGGCGTGTGCCCACCGTCATTCAACGGCGAACAAACAGAAGACCCCGCGCGTGCCATCTCGGCGGACTCCGTCGGATGCCTCTCCCCCTTGGTTCTCCCGTCCGTGCTTAGGGAAGGCGTACCAGCGCGTTGGAACGACGTGAGTATCGATCACATGTCGGTTATCGATATAATCTGTTGAGCACGTAATTATTACAGCCGTATAATCTCCTCGAGACATCGATGGGACTTCCACCCCCCCCGTGTCCAGGATTGGCCTATGCCCTCCATACACCCTCCGTCTCTCCAGTAGAGGACCAGCCGTTTGCGAGCTACGACTTCTGTGCCACCAACACGGAATTCGGCAAGGCATTACCTCATGCCTATACCCGAGACACGCAGGACGCGTATTATGCGCCAAAAAGTTGGACCGAGTGCACCGTTCTGCAGGAGCAGTTTCCCATCTTCATCAACGAGTACGCGGGGGCGACGGACGTCTACGATTGGTGCGCAGCCCACTACGGTGCTTACGACGGCACCAGCGACTCGTACCACTACCCCGCCGATAACGATGCGTCGAGTGGACTCGGAAACGACTACATCCGTGTTCAGGCGGGAGATTGCCTTCCTGCCGTCGCGTACTGAGAGATCCTTCGCCCCACAGATGGAAAGTCATATAGAATATGTATGCTTCGATCGCCCTGCGCGAGGCAAAGTTGCCCAGTTTGTTTTGTCAATGCTTGACTGATACCGTGGTTTGGATTCTGCTTTTCCCTTTGTCTATGCAATCCCGTTTCTCCCTATGTCCTCCTATGTGTTGTTGTTGCCAATGTCTGGCTCTATGTGTCTCCACTGCTCTTATCTGTTGTATACTTGTTTCGAATGGTGTTGTACGATGCTTGTCGTATGCTTGTGCCTTGGTCGACATGTAACTAGATTTGATCCGAATAATGTTACATCGTGTGTATGTGTGTATGACATTCCTGAGGCCTGATTCCCTTGATCTGTATGGAGCGATAAGCGAGAAAGATATTCCTTCGTGACGTGATGCAGATGGGACCCTGATTCAACCGTCTAGTAAGGTCGTCCCACCCTTGCCCACGTTTCTGCCTGTTAGACAAGCCGATTTTTGTACTGCTGACTCGAACGGTCTTTTTCTTCCTAGGCCTCATATCATCGTACTAACGCGCCTTGAACGAGCGCAAGCCCCACACGTTACTCCGACAATTTCCCCCTTCAGCCGGTCCAACTGATCGATCCCATGTCAGGCCTTACCGTGCGGAAAAACATCCGTGAAACACATGACCGGGTGACTGGCAATCCGTTGCCTGACAGACGTCGGACGTCGACCTCTGCGCCGCTCTGTTACCAACCTCGTTCACATGCCCCCCTTTTAATTTTCCTTTCAAGTTCGCTCGCACTTCGCCTCGTTCTGCTGACCGTCTCCTCGGCCGACGAGGCGCCGAACCGCCAAGGTCACGCGTATCGCTGGGGGGGGGGAGGCGGACGACCACATCTACGATCGGTGGGTTTCGAAGCCCTCATCTCGGATCGTGTCATCGATCGCACACGGCGGGGGGGAACGGCATGCATAGGGGTGTGAATCTCCAAGTCCCAGGTCCTCTCGCACGCGATGGCGTCCCTCCGAGAAGAGAGGGAGGGAGGGAGGGGGGAAGACGACCGCTCACCCCCGCGGGACGGACGCAAGTGGCGGCGGTGGTGGCACGAAGAGGGTGCGCGATTCCGTCCCTGGGATGGGTGCTTCCTCGAGATGGGTCCGATAGATGGGTCAGCGAGTCGCTGCCAGCCTGGGGGACGTCTGGACGAATGAAGGGCGGGGTACGGTTTTCTTTCTTCCTTTCCTTTTTTTTTTTGCCAAGGGCGCGCATCGCGTGAGGGCTCGTACTATGGGCTGATGCGCGTGGCCACTGCCGTGATCGGCCTGTTGGTGCTATCCATCACGCGCACGCCGGGCTGCACGACCTCGTGTATCGAGCGTTGACGCACCGCCCTCCGTGTTTCATGTTCATGCTTCAAGTGTTGCGGACTCGGAATGTTCGACGCTGACCGGTCTTTTGGCAATGACGTAGGAAAAACTGAGTCTCGCCGTGGGGGATTCTGGACCGCAGAATCTCCTCGACTAGTCCGGTCAGGAAAGCCTGCTATGACATAAAGTTGGAAGCGCTGTGGACGCAGATTGCCCGGTAAGACGAATGAGAGCGGACGCGGACTGCGATTGAATGCATGCGCGTGAACACGAACGTGTGTGTATTTGGTTCATGCTGGAGGAACAAGAGCGAAACAAATCCGCACGCGACTACTACTCAACAGAATTTGGACGGCCATTGGTGGTTACATTGGGGTGCAGCGCCAGCTTATGTAAGGCGGTGAGATTTGCCTCCTTGGAGGTCCTCACTCCAGAGCCACGAGCCTCTCTTATTTCGCGGACGGACCTTTTTCTCTTCAACATCACCACGACCAACCTGACCTCTCAGCATGCCTTCCAGGCAGCATTCTCGAATAATTTCTGTGATCATGTTCCAGTGACCAACTACGGGTCGTATAGACCTCGGATCTCCAAGTTTAACGAGGTTCCTTGCAAAGAATCGCGTGTCGAAAATTTATTCAAGCAGGGCTTACCCTACTACCTTGGCATGTCCAGCTCTACATCCGGCAGAGAACTCTCCAGGCAAGTCAGAAATCAGAGCCCTAAAATTGCACGGATTTTTTATGTTGAACAGGTAGCGTTCATGGCAAACCCAGTACGAGCGGACAAGCTTTGTAAGGTTGATCCGCCTTCATCTGGGGATGGTTGGGCCCGCGCGGGTCTGGCCACGACTTTGAAGGGTCGGGGAGCTTTGCAGTGGCTCGTTCGGGGTGTGTCTTCCCCAGGTGGATGGTTTTCTTCTGCCATACACACACACAGATATTCATCCCCTTTTCGTCTGCCATCAGGTAAGGGCCATCCTGAAGCCCACGATCGCCATTCGCAATCATGGATATGGTTCTTCTGAAGCTCACATGTCTGTCTTTTACGACCCCAACAATACGGAAACGTTCGTGTTTGACACAGAAGAAGTCATAGAGTTCGTCGATGTGGAGTCTGAGGCGATTTGCTCGAATGTGGTGCAGGGTGTGAGTATTCGGAGGGACTTTTTTCGCACTGAGGTGACCTATTGACGGAATTCTCAGTAGGACCTAGAAGCAGGAAAACGATACCAAATTGTGCTTACGACGCGAAATGGACTGTGGCAATATCTCCTTGACGATATTGTCGAGATTGTAGGGTTTGACCCTCGCAGTGGCTCACCCGTCTTCAGGTATGTGGGCCGAAAGACGTAAGTTTCATGACCACTCTTGAGCAGTAACCGGCCGGTCCAATGACTAGTGTGCCACCCTCCCACCGCTCAGCTCGGTGATCCGGTTACCTCACGTAGTCATATCGGACGCCGAACTTATGACGGCCATACAACCGATCAGCCGCGACGAGCTCGTTAGGGTGCACGACTTTACGGCGGCCCTGGACGAACGCAAGGTATTACAGACAGTAAGATTCTTGGTCGAACTCGCGGGGGAACTCGGTACGTCGTGAAGGGGAAAATTAAACGATGTGTCGACGACATACGTTCTAGGACCCAGTGCTCATATGACAGCCAAACGACTTTTCGAGGTCTTGGGAACCGCAAACGAAGAGTACCAGCATCCATTGCAAAGCGGAGAGACCTGCATCCCGTGAAACCCGGGACGTTCATGGAATATTGCCGATGGAAGGGCAAGAAGATGAAAATTGGTTTAGGCTAAATCAAGATCCCCGTCGTCTTGACTGGCGCCGAATCCTAAGATTGGATGTTGGAGAGGGTGATGCGAGAACTTTGGTATGATCGTCCAACATTCAACTGGTTCATGCTCGATGCTGGTCTTCCATACGGTTGGACCTCAATGCCGTCTTCGGCCATGACCTATAACGATAGCCAACCCTCACGGCCCACTACAGCTACATACTTTGGATTCCAGCATTCAACGACGACTTGAAATTTCTGTTGCACATCGACATTTCACAGCAAGCTGCTTAACGTACTCATGGATCAAAGAGTCATTCTATTCGGAAATTTTAAGATCGGAAGACTGACGGCTATATGTACATCCTGTACCAAGTAGTTCAATGCATATAGTGTTCTAGGAAATTCGGCGTGGTTAGAAGAAACCAGCTGGGGGAAGCAGCAGGTGCCTGCACTGACACTAACTAAGCTCACACCCCAACGCTGCGTCAGATTGCCGTCGGCGACTCTCAATGACAGCGTAGAACTAAAGGCGCACGTTCACCTATCTTGCATGCTCGGGCCACCCACCATGCCCAGCCCGAGCTGTCGAGGCCACACTCCCCTCCGCACCATGGCTCAGCCGCATCGACAAACGTCGTTCTCGTCTCAAAAAGGCCGGTCACAGGATAGATCAGTGCACTGCCTCGCCACCCGTACATGCGTTGAGCTGAAACCATGTTGTCTCGACTCCCAGCCTGCAGTGTTCCCAACTTGTGGTCCATCGGCGCCTCCTTCGACGTCTGAGCGACTGCAGAAAAGTCGTTGGTTTCGTCAGTTGATGACATGAGGAAAGCGAACCTTTGGTTGGTCGCTACACTGAATCGGCGTAGGGGGCCTTGGGGCAGCCAGAACCACTGATGGCCAAGTTTATCCCATGTGCTGCCCGGCGAGAGGAAAGGCTGGCCCTTCTTAGTCCTCACTCTTGATCGATGATGAATCCGCTCCAACCTACAGAGGTTCTCGCTCCGGCGTTATGAACCTCCCTCACGAAACGGACCAATCTGTTTCTCCTCGATATCGTCAGAGCCAACTTGGCTTCCTTAACATTGGCGCCGTCTCTGGACTCTTTTCGTGACGCGGGTCCAGTGCAGGCAGCGACGATCGCCAACACTCTTGGATGACTTCCGTCAAAGCATTCCGTTGACTGTCTACGGGTCGTGCATCGCTAGATTCCACGAAACGCCTTGCAAGGAGTCTCACGTCGACACCTTGTTTGTGCCGGGCCCACCCTTCTACCTTGCCGTGTCTAGCTCTCCGTCCGGGAGGGCGCGAAAGGTGCTCCCAGTGTATCGGCACCCAAGTTTGGCATATCCTCACTCCCACCCGATCTTCGACTCCAGTGGCGCCCGAGGACCGACGGCGTGGATCTTCTACTATTGCCATAAGGAGTAAAGTCAAGTTTCGAAAAGCATTCCGCCCTGTTGAACATCCGCCAGCCGACTCCGCATAGGGATTGATTGGGACGTCGGGAGCGACGAGAGTTGAACGATTAGTTGCGTACTATAGCTCGCCTGCACGGCCGGCTCTGACCACTTCTTTATGTAAACAGAGCTTGGCCGGTTAGATGGCGTCATGGGGTGCAAGCATAGGAACACACTCGATCGTTCCCTGTCGGTTCATGGACCCTTTCGCCTCGTACGCTCTGATATTGGCCAAATCCTTCGTTACCTTTGTCGTTGGCTTGGTCAATCTTGTTTGCCGCATAGACGAGGAGTAGGACATGTTCGTGGCATGCAGTCACGATGGCAGGATCCCCGAACGCGATGGCATCGGCCATCCCCAGGTGAGTCAGAGGTCATAGCCCTGGAATCACACACGAGGTTTTCATGCTGAATAGGTAGCGTTCGTATCGAACCCAGCACGAGCGGGTAAGCTTCGTAAGATCAGCTCACCATCCGGGGATGGGTGGGCGGCGCGAGTTTGGCAACGCTTTCGGATGCTCGCGGGTGTCCGTTGCAGCTCTGTCTTCCGCAGGTATGTGATTCCTCATGTGTCACATGGATGCGTACACATACTCTCCCCTCTGATCAGGTGAAAGCCCACGTTCGCCGTTCGCAATCACCAGTATGGTTCCTCCGAGTCTTACGTGTCCGTCTTTTACGACCTCGACGACCCGGAGACACTCGTGTTTGAAACAGAGGATGTCGTCTCTCAGCGACATGCGATGCAGGACCGAACGCTCATGGTACCCAAACGACTTTCGCAAGCCCTGTGAGCTGCAAGCGATGGATGTCGAAGCCAATTATGAAGTGACAAGACACGATTCACGTTCATGGAATATCGTCGACGGAAGGATGACCAAACGAAGGCCGGCTTAGGCCACGTCGAGGTCTCTGTCGCCATGTCGAACACCGGGTCTCAAGAAAGGATGTCGTAGAGGGCGGCGCAAGAACATCGATACCCATGTCTAACGTTATAGCGGGTGGTGGTGCTCCATGTAGATCCCACCCAGGAGATCATATAGCTCAAATGACATCTCGAACCCTGCCAACAAGAGCTATTACCACCCAGAACAGTTATATATTACTTTCTCAGGCCTCGGCGCCCATACCTAAAATGTCAGCAAGCGCCAGGGACGCTTCAATTTGATATGGTTTGGAGGCGTGACATACATGGCATCTTCACTGGTAAGTTAGGTGACCAACACTGAGAAATGGTTCTGCATTCTGAAGACTCACCGCAGTAACCAGATAAAGAAAACCGTGGTGCTCAAACCTAGACCAACCAGGGGGTATTGAGTGCGCCCCTGTCAGCATGGCAACTTGGAGAATTACTTTGACCACCTCTCGGAATCAAAGTCTAATCAAGTTTGCCAACCGCACATCTCCACCGACCTATCCTTGTTCTTCTTTTGAGGCTTAACTCACACCCAGTCTCAGTGCAGCACCTGTTTTTATATATAGCAAGGTTACCAGAACGGGAGCTGTAGTCTTTGGCTTCCTGCAATCACGGTAGATCACGATGCGATGAGCCCCAGCTGAGGAATTCGTCGTCCGACAGCCGCCACACCACTGCCATGATGCGCCCAGTGGCAACAATGTTTCTTTCTTGGGAAGAGAACCCCTTGGTTCTTCAGCCGACGCGTCACCAATCGCACAACGTTACGCAAGACTTCATCCTGGAGATACTGCTCGCGATCCGAGATGCGAGCTACCCAGCAGACAAATATGAACTTGCCAAGGACCAGTATGGTCTTCTGTCGACGTTGGCTGACTTCCTGCCTGCTCAAAGAGCAGGCGATCCAGTACCCCTCCCAACGAATGTCACCCCAAGTCTTGCCCACGTATTAGCTCCTTACTATTTATATATCACCCTCTCAGCGTTCTATCTCTGGTACAACATCTCCATGGGAGTTACTTGCAATAATGGTGCCACGCATCAGGATGCTATGATCACGACCTGCGCCCTGGAGATACTCTTAAATCTCGTCAGGGAGATCGCCCTGTGGATGTTGATGATCTTGGACGCGAATATCGTTGGACGCGAATATCGTTGGACACCCTACATCACCGCTTCAAGGTTTAACCAAGCGTGACAAGGTACAACAAGACCGGGCGACCCTGTTTTGTGGCGCCGGTAAATAGTAACTTTTTTTCGTCGCCTCGGCTTACGGGAAGTACTACGCGTACATTCACTCTCTCTTCCCTTCGTTTTTCTCGTGACCGGCGTATTTATTGAAGAGGGAGTTGGTCATCGACAGTTTGCCAGTCAAACAACTGCTGTCTCCTTTTACCTCCATGCAAGCGACTTTCCTTAGCATTGTAGCCGCGATAGTTCTAATTACTGTATCATATCCCGGCGATTCACAGCATCGCAGCGCCAAAGGTTTCTATCCCTTGTTTTTTTTTTCAGGTGCCTTGACATTCACGAGACAATCTACCCAATCGCTCTATCGGCTGATGGAATAGATGAGTCAGTGAGAACCGTGCCCATTATCCTGGGACCCACTGTCGATCCACACCGTTCCTCCCCGGCGGTCATACCCTCGGAGACTATTTCTCGGGTCCCGCCAACGGTGTGGCCTATTCTTCCTTCTGAACTCACATGTGTCGCTCCACAGTTTTTTTTTTCTCATACGTTATCCCCTCCGGTCCGGCCATCGCCGCACGAAGGCTTTTTGGCGCGATCCATCTCCACGGGTTTAACTCCAGATTCTTGCCTGTTGACGGCTTCTCCTTCCCCATACCCCCCTGCAACTGTGAAATGACCGAGGCCGCATCGATCGTTGGTGGACGAGACCATCTGAACCACAGAAGAGGTTCCGATTACGACATCAGTACTGAATTGCGCTCCCGAAGGACTGCGAATAGACATCGGCGCTGATGAGAGAGGCGCGGTGCGAATACCCTAACTCGGAAAAGCCAAACTCGCTCAATGTACCCCCCTTTCTTGCTGATCATGATGACTTATTTCGGTATGTGCGACCCCGCTTTACCATACGAGTACCAGTCGTCGTTTGCAAAGCCTGTGCTGCGCCTGTGGGTTTCGGCTCCTCGTCGTAGGAAGGCGAACATTAAATAACGATGATCCACGCTCATGTATGTATGCCGGCAGACGCGGCTGTGAAGACTGAGCGCTGAACAGTGAAATCGCTCGCGCTACTGACTCTGTGAGTCGGGAGGATATACTAAGCAAACTGACGCACCCCAAACCATCAACGTATTTCGCTGAAAGGCACGTATGACCGGGGACCGTTCGCCGGCCGTTTTTTAGACGGCGACTCGGAGCTCTTCATGAGTCTGGAATTTGTCGGGATCAAAAAATCCCTCCCGACGGATGTGTTTTTTTTTTTTCCTCCGACTGAGCGCATTTGCCGAGTATGACCAAGCCGACGAAAAACACACACGGACGACCATAGTCGTGCGTCGCATTTGAGCTGGCAGCTGCAACACTTCAACGCCGGGCCCCCCTTCGACGTTTCTCATCGTGTGTGGTTAGAAAACCGTGCCTCGGCGACGACGTTGGACCGCGGAATCAGTAACTCGAATGTTATTTTCGAGCGTGTCATTTTGAGTTTGAAGCGCACGCGATGTGTTCCTGGATGGGCCTCCCATGCTTGACGAGATAGCCAATGGCTTGTGTTCCAGGAGGCAAGTGCCCAGCTACTCATAACACCCCCCGCCGTTGACATACATCGTTAACCCGCCCATTCGCCCCATAGGTGGGAGGAAAAGAGACTCACACGAGGCAGCGCTTGTTCTCTCATTCATGATGGACGGATGACGTGGTTCTCGAAGGTCGGATGTAGGACGCGCTTGTCGCTAATCAGCTTCTGCGAGTGTTACGCATGGACACGACGTCCGGCGACAAGGCGGAGGGTTATTTCTTCCACCTACTTGTTCGGGAGGGGAAGCGAGGATCTGTACGGATGCCTCTCTTTTTCCTCGCCGGCGGAACTTGACTTAGGGCTTACTTGGCCAAATTATGACCTCTTCCATTTCGAACATAATGAGGCCCTGGAACAACGTCGCCACATGGAGCCACTCATACATATAACGAGATGGGTTGTAGCTCGGGACGCCCCAAATAACCGAATTCGGGCCAGTGAGCTAATACGCTGCGAATAATTGCTAAGCCAGGCTGACTGCGGTGCACTTCGGCGAGACACTCACCCGGCGTATCCTGCTGGCTGGGACAGGGTTAGCTGGACCCTCAATTTATGCATGACAAGATCAACGACACACCGAAACCTGCGATTTCGGCGGAGGGGACTTCCGTACACGGTCTGGCATCTTGAAAGACGTCAAACTGTTGATCGGGACGAACAGATAACGCCGCTGTGTCACTTGGTCAGTGCGGCGTATGTCGCGGGTGATCCTTGGGCCCAGTACTACGCGCAGGAGTTTGGGGACTCAGCAGGCGCAGCATCAGTACTTCATTGTACAAAGGCGATGGTCCGTTTGCATCACTCGTCGCCCATCGATTGGAATCTGAGTGAGCTGTCCCGCTCAGATGTCAAGGGTTTGAAACGGGGAAACGGTGGAGGGACAGTGGGTGGTGCTTCAACTGAGATAATCAGCGATGCGTGTCAGACAAGCGAGATCGAGCCCGTCATCGCACTACCAGGTACCCCGATGGTTCGGCAAGGGGATGAAGCTTTCGCCTGTTCAAGAAATAATGGCGCTGGATGTACCCAGTTTACGAGTGACTGATAAACCTATCAAGGAGGCCCCAGTCGAACTTGATAAAGAATGGTTGGCAGCTGAAGGGCGGCCGCACTGTCCATCCGGTGGTCGCTAACGCCAACGTACTATGTATGTCTGACGTGGCGGCAGGTGCGAGGAGGAGGCAACCCAAGAAAGGAAATAGGCCATTGGCGACGCACTGACACAAGGTTGAAGTCCCGAATCTGTCCAGGAACAGTTGGGATGGGCCAGTTGGACGATAAGTATGGATATTTGGCACACATACCGGCGAATATGTACAAATTCCTAGTCCCCGAGGTACATTCTGGGGGTGAAGAACAAGTAATAACGGATACATACCTGAAAATTTTCGATGGAGACAGTGATGTCAAGAGACACGAGGCGGTGGATATTTAGCCGAGGAGCAATGAAATCTCCGGTGTGGCGGAAAGTCATGTGATCTGTGTAGGGTCATACTTGCCAAATGGATCACAATCTTGTCAACATGTCCAAGTAGTGCTCGTCCGGTCAATACCGGACCTAGTGAGTATGGAAACCTTGTCCCACTGCGGCTTATATTTCTTCTATTGCCTACACATGCCGTCCTTCGATAGACGCCTTACATCTTATCAGGACCCTGAAGTTACCGTGTACGTGTCTCATTCCCTATAAATCCACAACGCCTTGCCTCGTGATCCCCCCCCGCTGGTACGCTCCCTGTTTGTCCTTCCCGCCATCTGCGATACCTCCCTCCCGCCATGCCTCCCGAAAGATCACGGCAATACAAGTGCGATACTCTCGACGGTGCGTTGCAGTGTTTAGGTATTCATCCGATGACTCATGTTTCATAGGCGCTCACCTAACTTGGGCCGTTGAACCGACTTCTCCCCAGTGCATTGCCTTCGCTCCTAATGTTACCCCTGTCACTTTCATTGACCCCCCTTCTGGTACCGAGGCATGCTTCGAGCCCATCCTATTCCCCTCCTCCGCTTCCGAGTGCTCCTCGCGCCGTCCGACGCACAGTAAAAAACGTGCAGAGGATCACATCCCCCGCCCACCTAACGCCTTTATTTTATTCCGGTCATCCTTCATCAAAAATCAGCACGTCTCTACCGAAGTCGAAACCAACCACAGCACGTTATCCAAGATCATCGGGCTCACATGGCAGAATATGCCTCACGACGAGCGCCAAGTGTGGCATGCAAAGGCGAAGAAAGCCCTCGAGGAACATAGGAAGAAGTGGCCACAGTACGCCTTCCGACCATCCCATACCAAGTCCAAGGGGGGGACGGAGAAGCGAAGGGTCCGGGAAGTAGAGCCCAAAGATCTGAAGCGGTGCGCCAAGATCGCGGAGCTCCTCGTCGAAGGCAAAAAGGGCGCAGAGCTCGATGCCGCTATCCAGGAGTTCGATCGCACGCACATTCCCGAGATCGTCACTAGGTTCGAGGCACCCATTACTGCCTGTTCTTATCACAGATCGTCCTCCGCGCCTATCGATAACTCCGAGTCTAAGAAAACATCCTGCTCCTCTCCCCGCCTTCGCGTACGCTCAGCCAGTAGCCAACCGCCCGCAAGACCCTTCGAAGAGCCGAAAGGCCCTAGGCCCCTTGCCGCTTCCCATAGCTGTCCTGATCTTTTGGGTTCGCATTCGTTCGTTCCCTCGCCTGAATATACATTCCCTTCAAGATCACAACCTTCACTCGTGTGTATTTTGACTTCGTATATGCGCCCATGCTAACTGTGGTGCTCAGGATCTCGACCCCTTCACTTTTGATGTTGCATTCGGGGATTCAATATTGTCAGCAGGTGCTAATCCAGGCGGCTACCTAGCTACGACCATTGGCCGGGTTCAGACTCCCACGCTGTGCCACGATCTTACGTTCCACGGCGACTGGACACCTTCCTCGTCCCCGTTCTCCAGTTTGCCTGCGACACCACAAGCGCTGTCCCCCTCGCCTATGCTCGAATGTAGGTTGGACTCCGAGGATCCCTTTGCTCTCAATCCCTTCTCCGCCGCTTCGGACCCGCTTCCATCCTCGCCCTGTTTCCAACAATACCTTTCTGAACCACAAATTTATTATCGTGAGAATCTACTCACCGACTCTCTGTTCGCGCAACCCGATTTCGCCGCCTTCTCGAAAGAACCGTTTCCTTTCGACTGCCCGGAAAAACCGGTGCCTGGCGTGGGTACCGACCTCTCCATGTCCGCCTTCTTGTCATCGCTGCCAGCATTTTGATGCATCGTGGTTCGCATCACGTCTACCCGCTTTCATAT
>JBBPKC010000179.1:0-22052 GCA_038089055.1 Tylopilus aff. balloui
ACCGGAGAACCACTAGAAAAGCTCACTGTCGTCGGCGCCACCAGCGGTGACACCGGAAGCGCAGCCATCTACGGCTTGCGCAACAGAGCCAACATTTCTGTTTTCATCCTCTTCCCTCAGGGCCGAGTCTCCCCTATCCAGGAAGCTCAGATGACCACCGTTCTCGACGAAAATGTCCAATGCTTGTCCGTCAGTGGCACATTTGACAACTGCCAGGTGCGTGCGACATCCGTTGCTTTATACTAACACGTGACCCTTCCTACAGGACATCCTCAAATCCCTCCTAAATGACCAGCAGTTTAACGAAAAACATCGTTTGGGAGCAGTAAATTCTATCAACTGGGCCCGTATTCTCGTACAGATCGTCTACTACTTCTCTGCCTACTTTCAACTCCTCAAAAACCCGAACATCGACCTCGATCGTTCTGAGATTCAGTTCGTCGTGCCCACTGGCAACTTTGGCGACGTCCTCGCAGGGTACTATGCCAAACGCATGGGCCTTCCTATGGGTAAGCTCGGCGTCGCGACAAACTCGAACGATATTCTTGCTCGATTCTGGAAGAGTGGCTCATACCAGAAAGTTGATCCCTGCGCTGGCCCTGTAGCTGGCGGGGTCTACGCGACGATTAGTCCCGCCATGGATATTGCCGTATCAAGCAACTTTGAGAGGTTGCTCTGGTACCTTGCCTATGAGAACGCGACACAGAACGACGAAGCAGCGAATCGTGCAGCCGCGTGTGGCCAGGTGCGCGAATGGATGACTGCGGTGAAGAACGGTGGGAACGTCGACCTGTCGGCGGTGCTAGAGGCTGCCCGCAGGGACTTTGTCGCAGAAAAGGCGGACGACGAGCAGGTAGGAACCAATGTAGACATGGAGATGCAGCTAATTAGATCGCTGAACCACAGACGATCGCCACCATCCGCAAATACAACGAGACTAAATCATACCTCGCCGATCCGCATACCGCCGTAGGCCTACGTGCCGCCGAGGTGTTTGCAACATCCAAGTATGTCACGCGATCCGTTCCATCGATAGCGTATGCTGAACTGAACGTTTGTTGGTCACAGTTCCGTAGGCACCATTCAAGTCGTCCTTTCCACAGCCCATCCTGCCAAGTTTTCAGAAGCTGTCCAGAGGGCGCACTCTTCATTTGATCCCGCGACGGTGTTCGGTGACCTCTTGTCGCGTGAACGTCGCGTACAGGCCATAGTGGGCGCAGAGGAGGAGCTCATTGAACTCGTCAAGAATGCGATAGACAGAGTTGCGAGCGCTCGCAGACAGAATGCCAGCTGAGAGGTGTATGTAACATCGTGTACCGATTGAAGAGTGTTAGAGTTACGAGGAAGCGATAGTCGCAGTCGGATAGTTCGGACGGACAAGATGAGGGGCGATAGCAAAGAGGCACTTATATTTTTCCTGGCGCCGTCTAGCCTAACTATTGGCAATTCGTGTTGTGACTAACCACTATATCGGACAGTGAGGCTTGCTTGGTTATGTCCGATAGCATTGTCATATTTTCAACAAAGAGTGTATTGCAGACTTGGTGAAGCGGCGCACACCTTGGAACCGTCTGTACCCTGGCGGTGGTCATCCATTCTCTGTGGCAACGCGTTCGCGATTCGACTCTGCAATAGCAGACTTTCCTGACCATGGATGCTCAAAGCTGGAGGTGAAAGAGACCAGTCGTGAATACCAATCCGCCCACTGAGCAGATCGCCACTGGTGGGCTACACTCCATCCCTCTCATTTCCAACTGCAAAATATGCCTAGGGACGTAGTCGGATCACGAGGCTACGGCCCTAGTAACCTCGGCTATGGTTCCAACTTCTCACAACGATGAACGGCGAAGACATATTCAAGTGGTTTCGCTGACGCCCCCCCAAGCCCCACCCACTTGGAAGCACACCGTTCAGGATATCGACAAGCTTGTCACCGAAGCACTTGAGAAGAGGAAGAAGGTTAACGATGGCATCGTCCAGATGCCCAAGGACAAGCTCGATTTCGACAACGTATGAAATCCTACCATCCTTGCTCTATCCGATTAACCGATCACCTCCTTTCAGGTGTTTGTGAGTTTGGATATGCAGCCCTGGGATCGATTCCCGGACGCTTACATTCCCTTTCACATGTAGTCAGCACTCGCCCTCGCCGAGGCTGAGCTAAAGGTTGCCTCGGAACCGCTCGCTTTTTATCAGAACGTCTCGACAGACGAGGAGCTACGCGACGCTTCCGTCTCAGCCCAGGAGCGTACGCTCAAATTTGCAAACGAACATTCGATGCGAGAAGATCTATACGCGGCCAAGGCGACTGCGGAAGCAAACCTGCGCAACACAGGTGCTTGGGATAAATTAAGTGCCGAGCAGAAACGCCTCGTTGAGAAAATGTTGCTCGAAGGCAAGCGAGACGGATTGGCACTTCAGAAGGCGGAAGACAGGGAGAGACTCAAGAAACTAAAGGATCAACTCTCCGATGCATGCTTGAAGTTCACGGTTGGCGAATGCACTCTATTTTAATGTTAGCGTTCGCTAATGCGCATTTTAGAAGAACTACAACGAGGAGAGTGTATGGTGATATCACTTCTGAGATCAATTTGATAGTACAAATGTTATACAGGGTCACATCAGCTTCACGCGCGAGGAACTGGATGGTGTTCCCGAGGATGTGGTCTCTGGGTACACCCAACGAATGGGAGGTGACAAGATGTTGTATGATCTCACGTTTAAGACGCCCGATATCTGGCCGGTCGTGAGTTCTACATTTCTACTAAAGGCACCTGTCGTCTGATAGCTTGTGGTGAAGTTCGACCGCGCAAACAGCCCTTCGACCCGTAAGGCTGCACACACCGCCCACGAGGCCCGGCTAGCAATCAACATTGAACCGTTGAATGACATACTCCGTCTACGCAAGGAGATTGCTAGCATCATGGGCTATGATTCATGGGCGGACTACGCCACCGAGGAAAGAATGTCGAAGAGTGCTGCTAATATCAAAGAGGTGAGCTCACCTCCCCGCTGAACAATCCAGATTCGCATCATGATGTAGTTCTTGGATAAACTCAGGAGGTACCTCGATCCTATCGCAAAGAAAGAACTTGAAACTATCACTGCCCTTAAAAATGAGGACTACGCGAAGCACGACCGACCAGTCGATGACGATCTTTACATATGGGACTCCAGGTACATTTTGACCCTCGAGATAACTATCGCAGCAATTGCTGGACATCACGGGTCTCATTATCAGGTATTACGGTCGCCTCTATGTCGAGAACAACCTAAGCATGGATGGTTCTGTCGTCAAAGAGTATTTTCCCGTTTCGTTCGTTGTCCCCGTCATGCTTGACTTGTACCAAAACCTTCTTGGAGTCAAATTCGTACAAGTCCACGGTGGGGCGAAGGACGTATGGCACCCAGGTGTGTCATCACACCCCTGTATTACACATGTGATCGACATCCACGCAGACGTCCAACAGTTCTCGGTCTGGGAAAAGGACGCACAAGATGAGTCGGGGTTCGTCGGACACTGTTATCTCGACCTTTACCCTCGTGGTACGTCGGAATTGAGCCATGCAGCTTTGCAATCGTTTTTCTCCATCATCCGAGCTGATATTCCAGAGGCCAAATTCCCTCACGCGGCTGTATTTTGCATCCACCCTGGTTACGAGCTTCCTAACGGGGAACGCCACTATCCCGTGGCAGCCTTGGTTGCCAACCTCGCCAAGCCGACGTCGGAGCGGCCAGCACTCATGGGACACTTTGATGTCACGATTCTCTTTCATGAGATGGGCCACATCTTCCACGAGTTGCTGAGTCGGACAAGATACTCGCGATTTCATGGGCCAAACGTTGCACCCGACTTTGGGGAAGCACCGTCTCAGATGCTCGAGAATTGGTCGTCTATGTTTCTGTTCTCTATGACCAACGCGACTGACATGTACATATCCCGTTTCAGGTGTTGGGAACCGGAGGTGCTGAAGAAGATGTCGAGCCACTACAAGACACGAGACCCGATGCCGGACGACCTCATCAGAAAGATCATCCAGAGGTTGGCACCCGCGTCCCTAAATGGCGTCATTCTTTCGAAGCTCAGCCCCACGCACACAGTCGCTACGTCAATGTCGGACTTTTCTACCTGCGCCAGCTCGTCTATGCGACCTTTGATCTCGTCGTGCACGACAACAGCCTGGCCGCAACTACAGACTATACCAAGCTATGGAACGAACTGAGGCAGCAAGTCACGCACCTCAAAGGGGGAGACGGACCTGGTCAGGGTGGCTTTAAACACCTCGTCAGCGAATACGGTGTTCAATACTACGGGTGCGTCGTCCGCTCGGTCCTCGCGACACCCCCACCGAGTCCAGCCAGGCTGACATGCACACCCCGCAGGTACACCTACTCGCTCGTGTTCGCCGCGGACATGTATGCAACTGTATTTAAGAACGCTCCGCTGGATCCCGCACTGGGCAGGCTGTATCGCGACAAGATTCTCCTTCCTGGTGGGAGCCGGGACGAGATGGAAATGCTCAAGGTACGTACGGTGTCTCAGGACTCGGCGCCACGAACGCGCGCGCGTGCACAGCACGACTGATCGCTTCCTCCCCCTTCGGATTCGCGCTAGGACTTTTTGGGACGCGAACCGAACCCAAGAGCGTTTATCGACGAGATCGAGCGAGCTGGACGATCCTTGTGACGTTGTATCATGCATGGACAGCGATGGCACCCACGGTTCAAACCTTCTCTTCTCGTGTACGTAAAGTACCGTCGTGATGTTGCACCAGGCCGCAGCGCATACCTCCGCACGAGCGGCTACCTCAACTTAACAGCGGAAAATCGAACCGCACGGGCAGCAGAAATGTGCGAATTGCGAGATGGAGCCCGTCAGCATATACACCCAGCGCGGCGGAAAAGGCCCGCATAAAGTACAGAGTCAAATTAAGAGACGAAAGTATGCCATGCAGGACGACAGGACAGGGCCAGATTCAGGGCCCCGTGAACGTTAGTAACAACCCGGGGCTAGGTGGGTGTTGTGATGCCTTTCCCAAGGAAAAAAAAAAGGCCCTGTCAGAGGATGTCTTTCAGCCTCCGTGCAAACGACGGTTTCTCCGACAGTAATCCTTCGTCCCCTGTTTCCTCGAGGGTAGGTATATCCTGGAAGTCAGCTCAGTGCTGGTACAAAGGGAGCGGCAATCAAATCAACGGTCGCGTACCGAGACAAAGTCCAGTTCAGCGAGGGGGAGCTGTGGGACACAAGACGCCATCAACACTCAGAGGGTCCAGACGAACCGACGTCCGACGTCCATGGGTATAAATTCGCTCACCATCTTTGTTTTATACCACATCTTGTAGCCGAGGAAGAAGCACAAAAAGATGGGCAGATTGATATCTGGTAGAAAAAACAACAGGCTCACATGTGAGCGATGGACCGCGACCTGGTGGGACAGTCCAGCCCACTTACAGGTAGCCACGAACTTGGAAGTGTTCCAATTCCAGAATATGGATATACCTACTACGAGGATGTAGAAAAAGACCCTGCAAAAAGTTTGCACGTCAGATCCGTCATTGAACGGACGACGTGCGCCGTACCAGAATACGGCCCACATGGCTGCATAGGGCTGCAAAGATGACCTGTAGATGCCACGAGGAACGATCCCTTGTCGTCTCAGGCCGTAATCTGCATGCTCATTTATTAAGATGTGGCTCGTCGCTAGAGCTTTGCGACTTACAGTAACGCAGGTACGTCGTGTTGAGCGTAATCCAGCTATGAGATGGAAACGTCGATAATGAGAAGAATTGAGCGGCCAGTACAGCTCACCCAATAAGTCCACACATCGTTACTCCACGAGCGGGTCACTCATCGGTGTGTGCTTGCACATACTTTGGGCAGTGCTCACCTAAGCTAATAAACCAGCTGCACGGCAACGTCAGTTACAATACTTTCTGTGGGGAAGATAGGTTATACTTGAAGACCGTTGCCGATGGCGCGGCCAGGTTCATGAACGCCAAAAATGAAAAGAGCAACTGTCAGAATGATCAACGAAAGATTCAAAATCGGACAAGACGTCGCGCTACATACTGGAGCAATAACTGCGACCCATGGTTGACCATTCTTTGTACAAGTAGCAAAGATCTTTGGCGCCTTGTTCTGCACTGCTAATCCATACAAGATGCGGGATGCAGAGAAGGTGTACGTGTTTGCTGCAGAGAATGCAGACGTAATTAACACAGCATTAACAATGGAAGGGAGAACTGTGCGGAACAAGAATGTGTAAGTAACCGAATGACAGCTGACCCCTAGAAAATGTCAGACCTTTGACTCCAGCCCTCTGAAATGCAATCACAAAGGGAGATTGACCAGCAGTTGCTCCAGGTCTAAAAAGATCGTCAAGCGGGAGGCAATCATAACGAAGATTCGGTTACCGGAATAACGCTGGATCGTTGGACGGAACCACCATTCCAACCACCAACGCGGAGACAATCTTGAAACAACAAAGGTCGAGCACGGCAGAAATAGGCAAGTATGCTCCTCACGAAGAAAAATACCAGTCTGTATACTACCGTCTTTAATGCACCGATAATGCTAGTCCTGGGCTGTTTTGCCTCTGCGGCAGTGCTGTGCGCGAAGCGTAAGATCCAGCGAAACAACGGCAACGGAGCAACCAACAACGATATCAACTCGATGCCGCCAATGGCGAATACAGCAGGAGTAATTGCGACAAGCAAACCTAGGAATCGACCCGTGGCGCCTGGTTCCAGTACTAGACACTTGTTAGCGTTTTACAGCGGACGGGGCGAACTAACTTACGGGAAACCATAGGCCCCGGATTCCGCCAATACTGTACGGAGTGGTCATGGTTAGTAAAGTTGCTGGTACAGGCCCAAGAGGCAGACCTTAAATCCGATCCTGCCAGAGAGAGATGAACAACATTCAGATAATTGATGTAGAAACTCACACGCGGTGATCAGGACCTCCTCCAAGGCTGATTACAAGCCCTCCGATTATCTTTCACTTAAATGGGTAAAGGAGGATGCAAGAAAGCCAGACCTGCAACGCACCAAACCAACGGCAAGCATAACTGTAATGTTCGTGTAACTAGCAGCATTCTGGAACTCAGACATAGGACACTTACTTTTCAGTGACGCGAAGAAAATTTCCGCTAATAACGGTGAGCAGGAACAGGGAAGATATCCGAATCTAACCCACAATTTGCAAACGCTCTATTGGACAGAGTGAGGATTGTATTGCATCGGCAAGAACAGTCGACACTGACCGGACACCAAACAAGTTGATCAGAAGCAGCGCCAAGATGAATACGCTAATATAAATTGCGGTATGGTTTGACTGATTCATTCATCAAACACAAAACATACTGATTTTTTAGATTAGGATGGAGAGACTTACGTTGGTATCCCAAAATGTGATCATTGCGGAGGATGCAGTGATCTCGAGCGGTATTGCAATTCCGAAATACTGGAGCAACACATGTAACAGAAGCAATGAAACGGTTGTTTGACTCACGTAGAAATAGTTCTGCACGTCATACGAGGGTGAGCAGAAGAACAACCAAACGTTCTTGCACACTAACCCAACCAAGCTGCCGCGGTGTACATTTCAATGAAAAGGTATTGCAGACATCATGTTGCACTCACGGCAAAACTTATGGCTGGATCTAGCCATCTGGCGGCTGTGTCCCGGTTCAATATGCCATATCTGACCCCACAAAATTTTACTGACCGTACAGAAACAATGATCCAGATATGGGCGCAAACGCTGTCATCTCCCCGACAGATGTCATCGTACTGGAACATGTTATGCCAAGGAGTTAAAGAAGCGGACAAAACGCACGCATAGACGACGGTGGATACATGAGCATAAACCAAGATTGAACCCAAAGGACCGGTGGTCACCAGGATTTGTCCTAGGCCGAGGAAGAGACCCGTTCCAATAATCCCGGCAAGCTTGTGATCAGCTCGATCAATATCGACACGCCCCACAAGCGCGAGCAACACCTACTGCGATCCTGTTTGAAAGGTTGTCAGCATAATAACTCGAGACCGTAAATAGCCTGTTACATCTGGATATGCTGCTTTCCGAATTGACGTCTTACGTGGTCGAGACTCTGATCATACACGAAATTACCAGACGCGGACTCGTTGGCCATTTTTCGGGTCTCTGGTGATGAGATGTCAAGACTGGTGGAGCGATCGCGGAGTGACACGATACGATGCCATACTGCGGAAGTCTATCATGGGATTTATACTCTGTGGCTAATCGAAAGCGCCGTCAGTGCCACAGTACCTGCTGGCAGTGTTTCAACCATTCTACGCGACTCGTGTCATTTGAAGAAGGTTCCGGAGACATCGCCTATTGCGAGCGTTCCCAGCGCTTGGGCTACGGCCTTGGAGCTGACTAGACGAACGGCCAGCGGGATCCAGGGGTTGTAAAACCGCAAGTCACTGTACTTTCGGAGGGACACCAACCTTGGTGGGAACTGAAACGATACACATTGCTAAGGCCGAGAACGGTAAGTCGTGAGTTCGACACCCTAAGTCACGGTAAATGCGCGGAGCTCCAACTGCTCTTTTACCACAACATCCAACCGGTGAGTGAACACCTCCTTCTATGGCCTCCCTTCGACTCAATCGGATGAACAAAAACATCACATTCAAGCTCAACAGTCATAATGGACTACCAGGTTCAGCTGCTGACTTTATGACTTCTGCAATTCTGATTCCCTTCTGTCCCATCATCGAACGTCTCATGTACCATGCTGACCCTAATATTACAGACTCGTGCGGCGGCACCCGTATCTCTGCGCTGCCCCACTGCAGAGGAGCGCCGCTGAAAGAGTAGATACTTCTCTGCAAAAATCTTGATCTCATCGCTCGTGTACTCGTTCCGTAGCGAACCGTCTACATTGCATCTCCCACTCTGTACCGCCTCGCTGGCAAAGGATATTTTCCTTTAGAATGAGGATTCCAGACCCACTAGTTCAATGTAGACAACCTCGTACTTCAACTACCTCATACACAATACAATTCGAATAACAGACCCGTATAGAAGTTATAGAGCAGTTCCACGTTCAAAGCTTGCCCGAATCTCAGCAGTGTATTTGTCGTAATATCTCGCAATCTAAAACCGGTATGAACGGATGGAACAAGCGTGAACAGAGCGCGACCGACCTTTTTGTTGAATACCCGATTCCGTTCGTTGATATATGTAATGTCGCCCTCGTCTTCGTTGAGTCTCTTTCGCGAGAACTTCGCCTTCTTATCGATGCTGTAAGGAATAGGTTGAGTCAGAATCAAACACGGACAAGAATCCACTTGCTCTCGGTTGATTTTACCAACGACGCGGTCAATGGCGTCTTCAGTTGGCTTGTTATCTGCGTACAGCAACGTGTTGGCATCTCTATAAAAGCTGTCTGCGGCAATCCGCTGTTCGGTAGTTGGGACCATCTTGGAACCCTGACTGTCAGCTCACCTCAAAATCAAAGTACCGAAATGACGACAAACCTGGCCCCCAGTAATGGATATCAGAGCAGACGATGAGGCAGACGGTGTCGAACTCCCAGATTTCGAAAGCGTCCCAGAAGCCAAACCCAACGCCTGTTCTTTTTGCCGATTGTAAGCGTCCAGGTCAGGCTTGAGCAGGTCAAGATCTTTCTTGTATCGTCTCCGTGCAGCATGTGCGTCGTCTTTGACCCAGCTTAAGTTTCAGCCTGCGTCATCAAGGGGGGACTGAAGACGTACCATGAAACTCGTAGTCTGCCCTTCGAGCTTTCCGTGCCAACTTCTTCTCCCAGTTCTCGTTGTCTTCTATCGTCCACTCCCAGTTCTTTGATCGCTCAATGTCCTCCCCTTTGGCCTCAGCTTCTGATTGTGTTCGTAACGTCTCTGCCAATTTCTTTTGTCGTTCAAGTCGTGCGGCGTCCCGAGTTGTGATTTTAGCCTTGGCGGACTCTTCGATGAGTGACTGCCTGTTTTCTCTTGTGGATGTCCGCTAGTGAAGGAAAGAACGATGAGCATTGTATTGGATGCTGCGAGCGAGAGGCTTACCATTCTAGCCCGCAGCCGTTCCAGCTTCGCTTTGCGTTCTTCCATGGTTACTGTCCCTGCTGAGTTGTCGGGTTGTTCCGCGTCCTCTGAGTTTGATGGTGAGATGACTCGCTTGTCATCTTCAATCCGTGGTGTCGACGTTGAGGATGGCTCTTGGGCGGGCATGGCTTTGATGCAGGTTGGACGTACGGCGTCTTAGCTGATGTGGATATTATGTAAGCAGCCAACTTGAATCTGTCCCCGGGTCACTGGCGAACGATCCAAAGTCCTCGATCCAGTTTATCTTATCTTCCGGACCACATGTCCTAGCTCTTGCTACCCTCGTCTAGACCTTTCAGCAACCTATGTGCGACACCCCCTTTTCGATTTCAGTGAAGAGGTTATCTTAAGCGCAATATGTCGTACGTGGTGCTGTCACGTTCTACGTTTAGTGCAATGCTGGTACGGGACTGCCACGCCGGGTGACTGTACTAGTAGACGTACTCGATGTTGGACGCGCATGTCGATGATGCCGGTGGGAAGCGGGCGAGGTGGATGAGAGGGTACATAGTTTTGGATGGACATATTTGCGATGAAGTCGAACCTCGGAATGTGGTATCGCAGCGGGCTCAACGGCGTCACGGTCGCCATCGCCGTCGTCGTCGTCCACAGCCAAGTCGCGTGACGCCACCGCAACGCATTGACAAAGAAATTGCCGGCCTTCTGAGACGACCCGATCCATTAGGCTAGCACTCTCTCGCGTTTACAGTCATTTTCTTCTCCATCTACCCCCTCCAGGATGAGCCTGCTACGGTCCAAGCTGCGGGTCAATCCTTATATCAATGTTGTCTCGAGTACACGCAAGTTCACCTCCTCAGCAGCGAGGAGTAAACAGCGTCTCGTAATCCTTGGCTCAGGGTGGGGAGGCTACGAGGTTCTGAGGGGTATCGACAAGAAACGGTGGAGTGCGTCCATTTACGTCCTTCACTTGACTACCCCCGAGCTAACACACTGGGTCCGTCAAAGACGTCACCGTCATTTCACCTACCAACGCCTTCAATTTTACCCCATTGTTGGCGAGTTGTGCCGTCGGAACACTCGAGTTCCGTTGTGCCGTCGAACCGGTGGGTATTCTGACTCCCCATGTTTTGATCGGAGCGCCGATCGGCTTTCTGATAGGTCAGAAGATACTCTCCCCAAGTTGTACGAATGGTCTATCATGAGTTCCCGCTAATTTACTTAATCTTGCTATAATTCGCCTAGACTGCTTATCAGGCTTGGTGTGATGCCATTGGTGAGTTACAATCCTACATTTAGTGAAGTGAATCAACCCCTGTCTAGACTTTCAGCAGAAAGTCCTGACGTGTGTGCGTACGCAGTTCCACAGGCGAAGTAATATCCACTCAATTGATAACTAGGCGCCTGCGACCCTGCCCGTGTCATCCGAAGAGTCCCCTTCGCAGTCGATCGAGCACTTCACAACCAAGACACAGTCTCCCGAGTCCGGAACCTCTTTCACAGTGCGGTACGACAAACTTGTCGTTGCTGTTGGGGCATATTCCCAAAGTGGGTTGACTCGTGTCATTTGTGGGCGTGACTCACTCCCCACAGCTTTCGGTGTTCCCGGAGTCAAGGAGTATGCACACTTTCTCAAAGACGTTCGAGACGCCCGGGCAATCAGAACGCGTATCCTAGATTGTGAGGTGCATGTGGGTCTCTCCGATGCAGCATCTCTCAATTTCATATAGGTTTCGAGCGAGCCAACCAACCAATCCTCTCGGACGTCCAACGGCGAAACCTGCTCAACTTTTGCATCGTGGGCGAGTGGCCAGCTTTCTACTTCAGCCTTGACTAGGGCTTACGCTCGTTCTAGGTGGTGGGCCTACTGGCGTCGAATTTGCAGCCGAGTTGCACGATCTCCTTCACAGTGAGGTAGAACGATACTACCCCTCGCTTGCTCGACTGGCCAGAATTACACTGTACGACGTGGCGCCCAACATCCTTGGAAACTTTGACAGGTCACTTGCAACGTGGGTCGTATACAATTATTGCGATATGGATTGATCCCGAGTTTGGCACAATAGCTACGCCGAAGAGAAATTCCGCAGAGATGGTATCAGCATCAAAACCAGACATCACGTCGAACGTGTTGAAAAGGTCAAAGCGCCTCTTGACTTTTATGGAACCATGAGCCTACGCACTCGTTACAGGATAGGATGTTTGTGAAGGAACAAGGAGAAGGTTCTGTAACAGCCCCTATTGATATGATGCACAGCTCACGAAGCTCCGCAGTTCCATTTGGTCTCCTTGTTTGGAGTACGGGGTTAGCCCCCAACCCCCTGATCCAGTCGATCGATTACATTGCAAAGCATGAGAGATCGCAGAGGTTCGAGTATCAGGCTACGTCTACGATGTGTTCCAGACTGACTTCGTGTGTGAAAAAGTCTCCTTACCGACGATAACTTGAACGTCATCACGAAAGATGGACAGATCGATCCGGATGTCTGGGCTATCGGGGACGCCGCGACTGTCAAGACGGCGGTGCTCCCTGCGACGGCTCAAGGTCGGTATTGTCCAATCACCCGCCCATGGGTTGCGGGTTATCCTCTTACTGATCCCCATATGACTAGTGGCCAATCAAAAGGCCAAGTATATGGTGAAAAAGCTGAACAAGATCGTCAAAGATCAAGAGCACACTAAACCGTTCGAATTTCATAACCTGGGCAGCCTAGCTTACCTGGGCGATTGGTGCGTCGTTATCGACCCGCCACGCCATCTCCTAACGAACCTTCTGATGGTGGCATGATTCCTACAGGAAAGCTATCTATGATCGCTCCACAGCCGAGACGGGTCCCAAAACGAAGGAGTCAGGTCGGCTAGCGTGGCTCCTATGGCGGTCCGCATACTTCACCATGACGCTCAGCGTTCGGAACAAGTACGTGCCACGATAGATATCTCTGGACGCCTCACATAGCCCCCTATGACCATCTTCCCCCCTCTAGAATTCTAGTGCCGACGTACTGGTGAGCCATCGTTTGGTGTTTCCGCTTCGCCCCGACCATCGGATCTGAGTCTCCCCCCCCCCCGTTCCGGTACAGGTTCCTGAACTGTACGCGCAGTGCATTTTCCGTCGTTCCCGGCGCGATCATGAAACTGATCCATCTTCGTTGCCGATAGGGATCTTTGGCCGAGACTTGACGCGATTCTGATGTGCTTTTGCACCAACGTATCAGGGGAACGCGATCTATGCACGCTGAAAGGGGGAGGGGGCGTAGCGGGCTTGGAGAGATACCCTGCGCAGCGCCAGACTAGCAGTACAGCACCACTCACGAAAATAGAGTTATTATAGGGTCCTTTTTTGATTCCACTAGACCATTTCGAGGGGGGTTACAACTAATCGCTATCCACGTCATACTATAGGAATGGGGTATCTTTTTGGGAATTTTTTAAAAAAAGAGCAGAAACCAGAAGACGATCAGCAACGAGATTAATACGCGAGATGGGTGTGCGTGAAAGAAATCGAGGGTGAATGTAAAAAAACCGTGTCAGAGAATCAACACTTTGCGACGGATCTTGCGCTTCGTTTCCGGGGGCGGATTCACTTGGGTGGGCGACGGATCAGGCGACGCTATCACACGAAAAAGAGGTGGGGGGTCAGGGATCGATACACGAACGTCGACTGTTTGGAAGAGAGAGAGAACGCGAGAACGCACACGACGATGTCGATTCGGCAGGCATACCCCTGGCGACGAACTCCTTTATGAACCCCATGTTGTCGTCCACGACCTCGCGCGAGATCCCGTGGCCTTGCAGATCAGCAATTAGGGCGCCCCACGCGGGCTCGATGTTCTTGGACGACTCGATGATGCCGCGCGTGTTGAGGCCGACGTGTGAGACGTGCACGAATGAGTGCGGGGTGGGGCCGGAGATGATGTTGGTCTTGACGGGCTTGGCCTGCGACGGCGGCTTCTTGATGTTTTCCTTGTCCTTTTTCGCCGAGTTGGAGCGGAAGGGTCGGAAGACGGCTATGTCGGGAGAAAGGATCAGTCGTTGTCCGTCCGCGAGAAAAACATTACTGCGCACAATGACGTCGTGTCCGGTCGACGACCTTTTTGAAAAAGACGCTCGCCTCGCTGTCGTCGTCAAAGCAGAAACCAAACATCCGAGTCTGGCGCAGCGTGTGGGTTAAAGCGTCCGCGTCAGACCGCGTGCGCGCATCGTTGTAACAAGCACGCACCGTTCCGGAAAAGTAGTGGAAAAAGGGCTTGTCCTTGTTGTACTCGAACACTTCCGGGACGGAGAACATCCAGACGACCCTGTCCGTCTTGATATCGACGAGGCGAAACCAGTATTTTTCCTTCAGCCGGAGACCGTGTGTGGTCATACCACGGTCTGGAGGTGGTGCGGCTGCATCGCGATCGCGGCCGAAGACGAGGATGCCTCTGAGGTTTGAATAGGTCCAGTTCAAGTGTGCGTTGATAAACGGGGCATAATACACTCGGACCGCAGCAGTGGCGATCACCTTCTGCGTGCTAGGCTCGAGAACAGATGAGAGGTAAGGGTGGCGCTGCTTATCTTGTGCAGTGAAGAATGCGGTTGCAGGATTATGCATAAGAGTGAGAGACCAGGATACGGAAGACAAACGAGAGTGAAGATTATATGGTGAGAGATTGTAGAAGGAGAACGACTTGCGAGGTTATATACTGACTGATTTGCGGATGGGCGTCCTGTGAGCCTACGTGGAGGAGGAAAGCGGCATCGTGGTCACCTCATGGTATCATCTCGGACTGTGGCGCGAAGCCGGCCCAAAAGGGATGGGCCAAGGTATGGTTAAGGGCACGCAGCAGCTGCCTATTCGTGGAGCTGGCGACCACGAATCTATCAGCGACAGCTCGAGCCCAAAGGTATCTATCCGCGTCCCCACAGCCTGCACTGGAATTCGGCCTGAGAAAGACCAGATGGGTCTTTGGGTGGGCCCGGGTGTTCAAATGAAGGCAGTCGTGAGGATGTTGACATAAACTCCCCCAAGTTTGGGGCGCTAGTTCCGTACATGGGTGCACGACAGGGTGGCGAGGCGAAACCGGCCGACAGTTGCCATGTCGAAATGATGGAGAGCCAGTCGATTCGAGTCAGCGATCGAGTCCCCGAACCCAGAACGAGCCAGTTCTCGCAGCGTGCCCGACCTCATACGTAACCTCCCTCGACACGTGCACGTCCGGAAGTGAGCTTCATCCGGACAAAGCTGTTAGTGAGTTCGTGGACGCGGCCGCTACGACGCGAGACTCATCCAAGTTCGTCCTGTTGCTCTCTCAACTCGATTCCGCCTTCATTTCTCCCCGGTCTGTTCCGAAATCAACAACCATTCTCAGGGACAGCTGAGCAGGGCGTAAGACTTCGGACAGAGATCCAGTTCAGAATTCGTCTTGTTGCCAGTGACAACGCAGAACGTACCTCGAAAAGGCGTTGCCCGAGGCAGGGTTAGTTTACCGCTCCCACCGAGGCCAGTATTACCGCGGCAAACAGGCAGCAGTCGGCCATTTCGTATCATGCGAATCCCCGATGAGTTTTAGACTTAATCGCCGTCGTGTATACGGTCAACGAAACCCGCCTGCCATCCCAAGAATGACAGCAAGTTGAGGCACTGACGAACCTTGTCGAGGACGCACGAGTCATAAAAGTAAGCAGCAATCCGACCTGGGCTGCATCAATAGAGTTCGGATAGGTCATGGTCGCGGACCGAACATGATTTTACACACAATCGACCTGCCAGGCACTTGGGGGCTGACCTGATCCACATGAATGATGGAATACGCTGTTTAATTTCCCAGGGATGCAGCGATACTTGCACACATCGAATCGACTGAAAAAGCTTCTCCGAAGTATCAGTGACGTGGACAAGAACGATTCGC
The DNA here is from genome assembly GCA_038089055.1 of Tylopilus aff. balloui. Classification (NCBI taxonomy): domain Eukaryota; kingdom Fungi; phylum Basidiomycota; class Agaricomycetes; order Boletales; family Boletaceae; genus Tylopilus; species Tylopilus aff. balloui. The sequence continues at coordinate 15,942 of JBBPKC010000179.1, forward strand.
ATACGAACCTGATTGTTCCCCCCACAGTGTGTTTGCACTCGCTATTGATGCAGAACGTGCTCCAAATCACCGCAGGTCGAGATAATGCCTGCAACATCCTCGAATGCGGTCAGCGGCATTCCTAACGTGGGCGATAGCTGCGGCGGAGATACAGATGAAGTCGCCAGCCCCGTAGCTCTCCGCGGTTCCTTCTCACCGCCCCACATCAGGTGAAGGAGACAGACGGCCGCGACGTGACCACCAGAGCCCGTGTATCGTCCATAGGGTTAGAACCGACGCCACTTCTGGGCTCGTCGGAGAGTCCCAGTCAGCGACTATAGAACCACAAAACGCTTCTGCCTCGATGCGGCGACATTACAATTACATGAGAAAAGCGGCCTTGGAACGTTCATCCGTAAGGACCAAATGGGCACCTTTGAGCAGGCGAATCTTGCGATCGTTAGCACCTGATCGGCCCAGACCATTACTATTAACCGGCTCATATCGATACGCATCCAGGATATTGCGGAGAGATAAGGAGTATGGTACGTCGTGAAAAACTTTGATGTAGTCTATACCTTCTAGGTGAGCACTGCAGATGTCCGTCGCGAAATCATCCGAGGACCCCGCGGTATACTTCGACGACAGCTGGCAGTAATATGGGTGATTACTTTCCCAAACTGGCTCAGAAAGGCTGTTCACTGCTGCCAGCGCATCCGCAGGAGCAGCATGGAACGACAGCGACAGCGGTCCTAGGTGCTTGGCTTGCTGGACTGATCCGAGAAAGGTCCAGAGGTGCTGTAGAGAATTGGGAGTCCACTTTATCACATGGGGCGAAGCGGGAGGCTCATGCAGGCATGGACTTGACGAGCGCGAGACCACCTGTGTTTCGTCCAAAAGTGCCGCCACGGAGGCTCCCTGCCATGGCAAGCTGCCGCGCACAGGAATAAGCCAGGCAACTCTCCTAAACCTGCAATTTAATAATTGGTCCACTGCGGCTGCGTCATATGGAGCGATAGGTGACGGCGAAGTCTTGTGATAAGGCGGGATTTTGATGGTATCGACGGGCCGATACTTTGCCGCGGGAGCTGGTATGAAATGTGGCTAAATACGATGAGTCGCATTCGCTGGACTTGTAAAATAGGCACAGACCCATGGTATCAAACCCAGAATACTGCACGTTCCAAGTCGAGGACGTTTTGCCGGTTCGTTCGTGCTCAATGCGTCACCCTGAACGCGTTTTCCGTGGGGCAACTTGGTCTGGCCAACTCTCGAACGCATCAGCGAGGTTCTAAAGTCGGTACTTTGAAACTCTTGAAGGTCCTGTAGCCGGGAACGATCGGGGTCGCCGGCAGAAGATGGTTGACCCCACTCCGGAATGCTTATAGGCGACATTCTGGCTGTGGAAGGTGGAGGACTGAGACTATATTGGTAGAGTCTGTCACGACGCAATACTGCCTCTCTCTCGGTGAGCAGAACAGGGTCCACCTGACGCGAAACGTACTAAATAGGGAGGAATCTAGGGTCGAATGTGGTGTCACCCATCGACTACTGCGACTTGAACAAGCAAGCGCAAGGTTTCGTCCTTGCTCCAGCTGGAGGGGTTTCCTTGAGGACGAGACGCCCTCAACAGCGACAAAGTCGTGAACCGTTATTCTGAAGTCCATGGTGGTTGAAGTTGGAAACGTTTCGGCGACAGACGACACACAGTCTCCCAGTTTGGATATCCACCTCCATTCGGGAGGTCGAAGTGAGATCAGCAAATGCGGGGAACAAGACAAGCCATTTGACTGTGAGCCACCATACTACCGCCGCATCAGCTCGGTTTCATTGTTGGCATGGCGCAAGATGTCCGCCGCAATATCATCATCATCGGCGGCGGAATAATAGGCTGTACCACCGCTTACTATTTGACCAGGCATCCCTCGTACTCTTCCTCGACAACCAGCATTACCATATTGGAAGCATCTGCCCACGGTGTTGCTCAGGGAGCTTCTGGAAAGGCTGGCGGGCTAGTCGCCAAATGGGCGTTTCCACGCGAAATTGTTGACATTTCATTCCCCGAGCATGTCAAACTGGCAAATGAACACGGCGGAAAGGAAAGATGGGGCTGGCGATTTGTTAACTGCGGGAGCTGGGATGGACAGGGTGAAGATCTGACCCACCACGTCGGCACAGGGATCGGAATGGGCACGAGCTTGGAAAAGAAGGCTGGACTCGAGACCCCACCTGACGTGGTGCCGCGTGGGGTCGAGTCAGAGCACCCGGGTGACTTGAACTGGGTGAAGGAGAACCTCACAAAGTCTTACAGACCGATGGCTGGCCCTGGCGACACAGCACAAGTCCATCCGTATCTCTTTACCAGCAGTATGATGGACCTTGCCGTGAAAAAGGGAGCGACTCTGCTCAGAGGGAGTGCAACCGCAATCAACCAAGATAGTGGCCGTGTTACGGGTGTTCGCTACAACGATCCGAGTGATGGCTCTGCAAAGATCATACCGGCCACACACGTCGTCTTGTCAGCTGGAGCGTGGTCACCATCGATCCTACCCTCTGTGCCCGTCTCCGCCATTCGTGCCCACAGCGTCACTGTTCGCCCCAGGTCTGACGTGACGATAGCACCTTATGTTCTGTTTACCGAAATAGGCCTTGCGGGTGGACAGTCGGCAGCCACTGAAATTTATGCTCGGCCTGATAACGAAATCTACGCATGCGGACCTGGAGACCACTCACCACTCCCGGTGAATGTGGATGATGTTGAAGTGGATCAAGCTGCGTGCCAAAGTATCTGGGAACACGTCGCGAGCATCTCCAAGGAATTCAGGGAGGCGACATGGGAGAAGTGCCAAGCATGCTATCTGCCGGTAGTTCACATGAACGGTGGAGGGCCAATTGTTGGGGAAGCGCGAAAAATCGCGAGGGGATTATACGTTGCAACTGGGCACACTTGTTGGGTTGGTCACCTTTGTCAAGTCGTGATTCAGGTTCTCACCCGAGGACAGGGTATCTGCAACGCTCCGGGGACTGCCAAGGTGCTCAGTGAGCTGATCATGCATGGGAGAATTAGAGAGTCGTTGAATATCGATATCCGAGGCGTGGACCCTGTATGATTCTTGTAGGAGAGTTGGACTTGGAGTAGTTTTTCCGGTCGTACGCACGCCGGATGAATAGCCTCGCGGATTCTATTCAGGTTGACAGAGATATGGAACGGGTCCGAATGGGAAGAAATGAAACGTTATTCCTGTTCAGGGATGGCAACGGACTGCAGCGAGCGGTGGTAGATCGCTTGTCCCTGAACCCAAGATCTGGTACACAATGGGACCCACAACGTGAAGCCTCCTGGGCAGTTACGACACATGGGGACTTGAAACCCTACTGCCCACTTTCAAGCTCGTCTTCTCAGTTCCTGCACCGTGGTCTTCCTATCAGGGCCCTGCCAGTGGTTGACATACGCGTCTGCCTCGTGGCTGTCGCTCGCAGACCTTAAAAGCGCGCGTCCCAGTTGCGATCCTTCGCTCGTCCATGGTCACGGTTTGCAGCTGAGATTGATCCTTGCATTTATCAGGTCCTTACGCTTTCCACTCCTCACGATCGGTAAGCGCTTCTCTGTCTCTAGGCCAGTCCCGTCATCCCCCGTCCTTCCTCTTTACTACAAATACGCTCTTCGAACTCCCGGATTGATCTCGGAAATGAAGTTTCTGATTGACGACCCGTCTGCAGTTTCAGCCAGTGCTATAACTCCAGCACCACGCCACTCCCTTCTACGCACCTTCCTTGACGACGTCAGGACACGCATTCTCTGCAGTCTCAGGCATGAAACAGTCTCGCCTACTTCCTGTGCGGCGCATGGCACTGACGGAAGATGATCATCTCGAGTAAGTAGCCCTTTTGTCGTCGTACCTCTGTTCGTTGACATCGAAAAAGTCTCCTCTACCACCGAATGAACGTTGAGAAGACGGCGCTTCAGCCAGGTGCTTCTATTCCATCGACTGTCGATCTGTGTATCTTGAAGGATGCCCACATGCCATCGCACGTGCTTGCTATCTTTGATATTCCACTAAGCGAATGGGAGCCCTCCTACTCTCCGACCTTGGTCCCCATTCATGCTGACTTGCATGTGCGAGACTTCCGCACGAATATCATACCGCAAAGCCCGTCCGGGAAATCATATCCGACCCCACGTGTCTCTACCCGCTCTGGCGGTCGATTCGTCACCGTTCCTGTGGTCCCTCTCCACGTCCCTCATGCCCCCTCGGTACCCTTATTGTTCCTCTTTGCCCTTGGCCTCGAATCACGGTCGCAGCTGCTCTGCTGTCGCCTACTCCCACCCGAAGTGATTAGTGAATTTCCCGCTCTTCCTGCCATGGCCCAATTAATGGGAAACCTGTGCACCGATAGGCAGCTCACTGACTACATCGTGTTTAATCAGGGTCTGTGGAAAAATATTCTATTTCTCGGCCCACGCGATGCAGGGTTCGTGGGTATTGCACGGACAGCGTGGACGGTCACCGTGGAAGCCCGGCGTACCCGACAACGCGTCGCAGAGACAGGCGCGCCCACGGACGTCAGATCCAGACGTCCGAGTCCAGTCCCGAATGCATGACGTTACCTCGCGCTGAACGCACCGCCCATTCGTTCAAGTTGCGCCCATCACGCTCTTTTCTTTTTTTTTTTCATTCACTCTAAAACGGCAGTCGTACGACAATTCATCCGGACGAGGACCCTCATGACTGAAAATTGGCTGTATCCTACAATCGAACTCTGTTCTCTTAATAACGCGCTCCTTCCTTCCTTGGCTTGCAAACTTTTTTTTTTTTTTTTGCATATCTAGTACACGTCCCCAAGTTATTGGTACAGTATATAGCAGAGACGCTAACACATACATTGTTTCCCCTGACCTACAGTACTCGTGAGCGCTTGGCGCGATATTCGACTTGCTCCCAGCTACCATACTGCATCTTTCTTTTAAAAAAATTCAAGCGCCCATCACGCCGATTTCTCGGTAACTCCATCTTCCACGACAGGAGCGATGTCACCTTCATCTCCGCAGTCCGACGGAATTCCATCATCCTCCCTGCTATGGAATATGACTCATGCGTCCCCCCCCCCAAAATAAATAGATCATGTCCTGGAAACGTGGCCTCTTTTTTTTTTTTTTTTCCTCCGGTACATGTGATGATGCGACGCGACTCTCGAGAGGGCCATCTGTACATGTACTCCGGCCGATCAAATCGGTCGTGGGTATGTGACCCACGGCGGCGCGCTACTGACGGCACCCCGGCCGGCATCTCGGAGAAGGGTCCTCGGTTCGAGCCTATCCCCCGGAGCCTTTTATTCGACCGCCCAGGCCCGCAGGTGCATGCTCGGTTGGCGACCGTAAGTGTGTTGTAGCCATGCCGGGTAAAAGGGAGCCACGGTATCACTTTGCAGGGACGCAGACGCCAGGGGATTTCCGAGAAGAAACGCGGTGTCCGCGACACACGGTGTCCAATTTACTGTCGACTGACTCGACATGGATATGAGCGTGGACGCAACGCGATGGCATTGCGAAACGCGTCGGTGGAGTTATCTGATACGACAAGTGCTGACAGGCACGAACTATCGGACGGGGAAAAAGAAAGAAAGAAAGATTATCTGACAATACATAGAGCTCACAAACTGCGCGAGGTGATAGGTATCGCAAGATCAAGAATAAAACAAAAACGACGGGCTAGTCGACGTCCATCCCCCGTCCGACGTCAGTAGCAATTGCGCGGCTTCTCCGCCGTACGTGCTCGCTCTGACGAACCCGCTTCTTGGCACTCATCAACACGTCTCCTCTCGCGCCGACATGCGGCTGCCTCGTCTTGCCAGCTACCTCCGCGCCCATGCTAGAGCGCACCTTGCCGCCTGGTCTCGGAGTCCCTGCATTCGCGCTCGAGCTAGCACCGGTTGCTCTCTGCGAAGCCAGCTTCGCAATAACTTTGGAACGCGAAATTCGTGGTCTGCGGCCAGGCAAAACTTTTGGTTTCGGAGGGACAGGCGGTTTGGCTTGTAAAGTCACATTATCTTCAGTGGATCGACCCACAATGGCCGTTGCTGCGGCAGTCAGGGACATCGGAGGGTTTATCGGAGGTGGACTAAGTGGTTGGC
>JBBPKC010000180.1:0-29581 GCA_038089055.1 Tylopilus aff. balloui
TCGTTTTTGCGAATACGTGGGCTGTTGACCGGGAAGACTGTCAGACTGCCATCTTTTTGGCTTGGAATGGTCGTGATTAATACTGAAAGTGATGGTCACCTCAATGTACGCCACGTGTCTGAGGCTGTTTCTCGGCTCGCCGACTGTTTCATTCCTAGCAACGTGACTGGCGCACGAAATCCATATCTCTCCCTTTCTTTCGTCGCCTCTCATGACAGATACTCTAAAAAAAGAAAAAAAGGCTGGAGATATGGGCACAGACGAGCCGCCGTTGGGACGAGCCTCACTCAGGTCGGGAAAGAAAACCCGAGTCCGATCTCATGGAGACACTTGGGAGGCAGTACGGTGGATCCTGCCGCTGCCACTATCGTGCTAAGCGACGACGGCGAACGGATGCGTGTGCGCAGGGCTGAGCAAGCAGGGAGCTTTGATGAAACCCCAGCGCGCGCGCGCGTGCTTGCCATATGCATATGATGGGCACCGTTCGGCAAGACGGCGGAGCGCTGCGCAGGGGGGGAACGCTTTCTACAGGCGACAAACGAGCGATCCGTTTCACCTTTGGGGGACCCGTGGGGACGCGTTATTCTTTGCTTTTGTGGGTGAGTTGTGGCTCTCAAGGTCAGCGGGCTGGGCGATCGTGTCGGAAGCCCACAGAGGACGACGTGCCTGCGACGCACGCTGAGTAACTCGGGATAACGATTGGACCACATCGGGAAATTCGACGAGTGCGCATTCTCAAGGCACGTCTTGATGGCACCACCACCCTGCCAGGCGTGGTATCCGATGGATCGAACGGCTGGAGCCGCACAGAAAGCAGCGCCCATACCGGTAGTTGTTTGGATCGGAAGCTGCTGCCAAACAACGGAAGCCGATCATACGACGCGGCCCGCGATCAACCTTTTTACGCGATCAGAATCCCATCATCAACTTGCGCGTTCGCCCCGTGGCTCGGCTGTTCTGCAGCGCCTTCAGAACTTAGAGATGGGCACGCACGAATATCTCGTAATTGGCTGGGGCACTTCTTAAAGGGCGTCGCCTTCCTCGCTGCTCCCCAGTTCACGACTTCCCTCTTTGCTCTGACTGTCTCCCCTCGAACACGTTTACCATGGAGGCTTTCGCCATGACGCTCCCCGGGGAAATGCAAGCGATGCTGGCTCGCGTCCCGTCGCTGTCGCCGTTCAGCGCCGTCGTGGCGTCCACGGCCATCCTGGCGTTCATCCAGCTTTTCCGCATGGCGCGCCGCACCCGCCGCCGACGCGCGCTCCGCACGACCGCCCTCTCGTGTCCTCCCAACCCGAGCTTCCTCTTCGGCGTCGGGAAGACGCTCGCGGAGGGACGCGAGGAGGACCACGCCGCGTCCATGTACGAGGCGTGGGCGCGCGCGTACGGCGGGGCGTTTTTCATCCCGACGACGCTCGGGAGGCGTCGGGTCGTGTTGTACGACGCTAGAGCGATCGCCCATTTTAGTGCCAAGGAGACGTGGACGTACGTCCGGACCCCGATGGTGAGGAAGTCGACGGAAAATGGGGTAGGTCGCCCTCGGTTGCGGTGTCTTTTTGACGTGTGAGGGAGGGGGGCTAACCTCAGCGATAGTTTGGCCGAGGTCTCCTTTGGGCCGAAGGGGAGAGCCATAAGAGGTGGGTTCCTGAAAAAACGGTTTGGTGTCACGGGCGGAGGATGACGACGGGTTTTGCGTAGGCAACGCAAGTCGTTGACGCCTGCCTTTAGTATCGCTGCAATTCGCAATTTGACGCCGATCTTCTACGATTCGGCGCACAAGGTACCAGTCTGGCCTCCTTGGGATTTTCGTCTGTTCATCATGGTTATCGCCGTTTACGTCAGGCCAAGGGGGCCTGGAATGCACTTATCGAATCGAGCAGCGAAGACGGTGCGATCATTGATGTTCAGAATTGGTGCGCTTCATGCGTCTTATATCCGTAACCGACCTTTTGACTGAACCATATGTACAGGATGAACTATATTTCGTACGATTTTGGTCTTACTTTTCGCTTTCTTGGTCTCATACGCACGCCGGGTAGCCTCGATACCGTTGGTCTCGCGGGTTTCTCACACGACTTTGGTGCGCTCGATGGAGAGCATACTTTGGTCACCGAGATTTTCGACACGTTCTCTTCATCCACCCCCGCAGCCGCGCTCAATATCGGCCTTGACCTCTTGGCGCAGGTATTCCCGTTTCTGGTATCGGTACCCACATCGCGTGGGAGGTTGTTCTTGAAGTTGAACCGCGCGATAGCGGAAATCTCCACTGCTTTACTGGCTCGGACAAAGCAGGAGCTGGAGAAGGGTGTTGTCAGTGAAAAGGAGGAACAGTCCGTTATTGGACTTTTGAGTACGTCTCGAGCCATTTCTGGAACCCGATTCCAATCGTTGACATACTCGCGACAGTCAAGGCGGAGAGCACCGCGTCAGAACTCCGCTTGTCCATGGAAGAAGTTCTCGCACAGGTGATTCCAAACCTTGAATACACATCAGCGTTTTCTCAGGGTTTTTTTTTATTAGATGAAAACCTTGCTGTTTGCAGGATACGAGACTACATCTAGTAAGCTCCTTTCCTGCTTGCAGAGAAAATCTTGACTCACGTCTGCACTAGTTAGCATGACGGTAATCCTACTCACTTCCTACCTGGACCAAAACATTCACCCCCATTCGGCAGTGGGCCCTCATCGAACTCTCACGGAACCCGGATGTCCAGGCCAAGCTAAGAAAAGAACTTTTAGAGTACGATTTGGATCCAACATTCGACCAACTTACGAATGGTCTTCCCTATCTCGACGCGGTCGTCCACGAAATCCTCCGCCTCCATGCCCCTGTCCGTGAATCTACGCGGATGGTACGCCCACCGTCGTCGATACAAACTATTGTCCCTCATATCCCTCTCATCGTCTACAGGCTGCAGAAGATGACATAATTCCTCTTTCTGAGCCAGTCCGCACGGAATCTGGCGAGCTGGTCGAGAGCCTGTGCATCGCCAAAGGGACTGTCGTTATAGTTCCCCTCGCTTCGGTCAATCGCTCAGCGATCATGTGGGGCAAAGACGCCAAAGTGTTCAAACCCAGCCGGTGGCTCGAAGACGGTAACGGTCACAACGGCATTCCAGCCAGGGCTAGAGAAGTGCAGGGACATCGTCATCTGCTCACGTTCTCGGACGGTCCCAGGATTTGTCTGGGGAAAAGCTTTGCGGTCACCGAGTTCAAGGTAAGGGTCGATGGTTTTTCGAACGTGGACCTCGGGCCGCTGACGCGTGCACACTTTTGTTTCCGCGCTTGATAGGCCGTCTTGTCTGTGCTCGTCAAGAACTTTGTCTTTGAGCTGCGCGATGGCGCAGAGACGAGGATCGAGATGGGTAGAGGGCTTTTATTGAGACCGCGCGTAGCTGGTGAGGCCGGGTGCAAAGTGCCACTCCGCGTGAAACCCTACGTGGGGTGAGGATATTGGATGTGCGAGTGTCGCTTTTTTTTTCGAGACCTCTCTTCGTGTTCGTTAGCCCATGATGTTTGTGTCGAGTAGTACTCGGACCGTCGGTAGTTGAACTGGACTTCACTTTCTAACTTCCGAATGAACTCAAGGCCCGACTTGAGCCGGATTCGTCACCTAGGCGACCCCGATGACGGGAGGTCCGTCATTGGCCGCGTCACTCCCCTATCACCGCCGTGTATGCTGGCCGAATATGCCACGTCTGAGCCGACATTCCCCTTTGAAGGTTTCTGTGCTGTGTTTGCACTGGGAAGTCGATTTCCGCCTCCTAACTAGCACTTTGTGTCTGGCGCAGGATACAGAGATACCGTAGCGTCGATGGGACAAAGTCCCGTTGCGCACTTGAGCTGCAGTGTGCTTTCAAGTTGCGAAAAGACACCCGGTTGCGAGCGGAGAGAAACACGCTTTAGGTCTGTGGCCATCGACCGCCATTCGAAGTGGGAGCCAGCCCTTCCATGCGTAGTTCGTTTCAAAGTAAGCCTGTTTACGTTCGTGATTGCGATTTCTGTCGCTTCCAGGGTAGTTAACTCGCGTGCAAAGACTCGTCTTCCTGACGGAGGCACCAAGGATGCGAGATTATGCGATCTGTGACGGCTTGTACTTCCCGTGCTTGGCGATCACAAGGCCACCTACATCATCATTAGCGGCAGGTCAGTGAAGGCTCTGCGCACGGTCACATCACTGTGTTCGACCCGCGGCACGATCGCTTTTTTCCCCGTTGCACGGAGCCTCGGACCGCTACCTGCGCTTCTCCGTCACCCAGTGTATTGCTCTTAGATCTGCGGCAGGCTAAGGGCAGAGGGCCATCCTGCGAGTCAGAATTTGGCGTGGCTGTGATGTGAGTACCACCACTGGCATGGCACGTGACGCGCGACGCGATCGTCCGAGTCGATGACACCTCGAAGGTCTGCTCTGCAGCGTCCATGAACGAGCTAGGGTCAGGCAGCCATCTTGTCTGCGAGTCTAGGAGGAGTCGATTTCCCTCAGCCTTTAAGACCTCAAGGTCTTAAGCCCGTCAAGCACGCACCAGCATCTATTGTGTCAGCGCAGATATTCGGGTTCGGCAGGCTTATTTTTTTTTCTACCTTCCCCGATATTATTGACCCTCTCCAAGACCTGGGAGGGGCGTCTAGTCGTGCTCTTCACACGCGACTATACGATTTGACGACTTCCCTGATAACTCTCTTGCATCTCCTTGATATCCTCTTGCACAAGAATTTTGGAATCACGTAAGTGGGACTTCATGACTCACGAACTTTAGAAGCAACCTATTGTTCCGCAATTCGGAGGTCGTCTTCTTCCTTTCCCCCACTCTACTGAATTTCGATGTCGCTGCAGCCTTCCTCCTCCGAGTCTATACCCAAGTTCTGCGTTGCCATCTGGTGAGCTACGTATGATTACCTCCTAGCCTGTCACTCAAAAAGATACACAGCGGCGCCGGTATCAGCGGTCTTGTCCTCGCTATTACGATCGGAAAATATGACCCTTCTATACCCATCGATCTATACGAAGCACGCGATTCTATCAGCACTGCCGGCGTAGGAATTAATGTAGGGAAAAAGACCCTCGAAGTCCTGACCGACCTTGGATTGATCGATGATTTCAAGACAATCTTTACGCACAATCCAGAAGAAAGTGAGTGGTAATTCTTGACTTGATCTGTTTCATCGTTCCTGATCGCGACACCAGGACCGAGAGCGAGGCGATCGGACATACGTGAAGGAGGATACCCTTGGTTCCAAAGACCTCCTGACCGTAAGTCCTCCCGCCGTTTCGCCATCGGGACCTGTTTTGATGAAAGTCCTAGATAAACCCTTCTCCATGCATCGTCAACAGATGATAACCATTCTGGAAAGGCATCTCCCGGCTTCATGCACATTGCATTCCGGGAAGCGGCTCGTCAGTTATATGGAACCTGAACGAGAAGGTGCTTTCTCGACATCGCCTATCAGGCTCGATTTCATGGATGGAACCATTGCGACCACCGATGTGCTCATTGGAGCCGATGGGATCCACTCGGTTGTTCGGAGGATAATGTTCGAAGCAGCATCCAAAGACGATGAGGACAACGTGACAGATCTTAAACAATACATTGATGCGACGTTCACGGGGATGTTTGTGTATCGTGCCATCCTCCCTGCAGAGATGTTGAGGAAGGATAATCCAAAACACCTGTCGCTGGATGTGTTTACAGGAGTGAGTATTGACAACCATGTTGCATGTTTCACGCTCACGTTGGTATAGTATATCGGAAAGGGCAAGGTAGACGCGTTTGCGTTTGTCCTGGCGTTCAAGTTTACCCATCTGTGGTTTTCAGTACATTCTTACCTATCCGATTGTCAACGGCAGCATCATCAATGTTGTGGCATACGTATGTGATCCAAGTCTGACGGACACGCGTTACGAAGGAAATTGGACATCTAGTGCGACCCGTGAAGAGCTGGTTGAATGTTTTGATAACTTCGAACCTGACGTACGGGTGGTGGTGAACGTGATTTCCTTTTATGCCTCCAAAAACATTGGGCTGATCCAAGCTACCCGCGATGCAGCTTTGTGATAAGCCATCCAAGTGGGCCTTGCATGTCGTGAAGCCGCTCCCATTCTGCGTACGAAACAGGGTCGCACTGATCGGAGATGCGGTGCGTCTTTCTCTGGATGGGTACTGCGACCCCCGTTCATCGAATCTGTGAAACAGTGTCACGCCATGACGCCTCATCACGGAGCCGGTGCTGGTCTAGCGATTGACGTACGTCACCACCATCATTCCGTCGTCGGGTCGCCTTCGCTCAAACCTGTCTAGGATGCATTCGTGCTTGGCCGGCTCCTCGCACACCCTATGACGCTGCATTGTCGCGTGCGAGATGCCCTCCGCATATACGAAGAGATTCTCCTCCCGCTAGCTCGTACCCTTTCCCATTTCTCGTTGTCGACTGGTTGGATGTACACATTCATGGAGCCGGGGTTTTATGACGGGGCAAGAGACGGGGACGATCTGGATGACAAGGGGATCGGTTCGTTTGAGAGGGAAGGAATGGAACGCATGAGGCGGGTGATCCTCCAACGGTGGAAATCTTTGGGTGAGATGCGCAGTGCTCTGCAAGCATGGCGGGACGCCGAGCTGAAATTAGAAGCGTTGGCTGTGAAGGATTGGAACGGATCAAACACGCGCACCTAGTGATGTGTGTATCTCAGTCGCGCACTGGTAGTCTGTACGGATACGATAACAGTTGCAGAACATGTTGTCTTTTTGGTTAGTGTACTACAACGGGAAATCGAAAGGTGTGAAGCATAAGCAGACAGTGGATACCAAGTCGAGAGAGTGTGTCATCTGACCTTAGAGCAGCCAACATCGTCTCTAAGACAGTTGAAAGTCTCCAGGGCAAAGTGGGCAAGCGGCGACGAGCCTGCGCTGTTCGAGGACATGCCAGTGACTGGACAAGTGTACTACCCATCAGTGATGCGAATACAATTGTGTAATTGGCAGCAGTGAGTGGGATACCGTTGGATTGCGAAAGAAAATATTGTCTCTGCACTCGTCAAGAACCTTGTCTTTGGTGTGCGCGACGGGATGAGACAAGGATCGAGATGGGTGGGGGTTCCCGCCTAGTCGAGTGTTGAGTAGTGCTGGCGCACGCCTTGATGCCCGCTCTAACTAACCTTCTGCTACTACTAAAGGACGGGCTGACACTTAGCCAGCAGACAAAGTTCATCGCCATCTGTATCTGGGAGTTTGACGGTACATAATTCAAACAGACACTGAGGCACTTAATGCGGCAACACCCTCCTTGGTGTGCACCCATCACCGTCTCGATTTCTCTTTACCTTCTGCAGCTATGAGGAATATCGCACAATTCTTGTTGTCATGCCTGCTCGTCCTCGCTTTGCCAAGGATATCCATGGGCACTACAAAGGGTGGTAGCGGTAGAGACACAGGTGCTCAGGTGAACTTTAAGGCTGCAGACAGATACGGCGTTGAGGTTCTCTCATTACTTCTAAATTGCACGTATTTTGATTTCCGCCTTTGTTTCACCAGAATCAACCAAGGCGTCCTCCCGGACATGCAAGTACCAATCGAACCAGATCGAGAGGCCCGCTGACTCACTCGTACAGCGTTCCCGAACCCGTCTTATAAGCTCCAAGGTGTACAAAGTAAGCGTACTCTTTACTCCTTGCGTGTTGCCTGTTCTCAACCCAATGCATCCATCCCACCGACGCTTCGCATGATGGTGTTCAGTCCAGGCCTTTATGGAATCCAAGCCGTCTCCGTCCAACTTTTGGTCGATGGCGACGAAATCGAGGCCAAAAATGCAGGCTTACGTTCACCCCATACTTGAAGACGCTGCCGTGCGTCTCAAGTCCACCAGATTCACCGACGTCGTATCTGCCATGCATCACATTGTCGACGCCAGTGCCACCTTTCGTGACAACATCGAAAGTACCCTGGATGTGCAACACGTCACCCTTGCCACGCTAACTGAGGAGATTGAAACTATGTTGATGGATATAATGAATGACCTGGAAGAATTTCCTGCCGCTGATAAGGCATTAGGTCATGCTAAAAGGACAGAAATAGTTGACAAGGTTCTCGCTGACACTGTGCAAGCACTCATAAAGCTTTTTGTCAGTTACGGAATTGAGAAAGAGGTCGTTTTGGTGTACCTGCTCGCTTTGGAACCGCCGGTGCATGCACCCATAGCTGCAATAGGTAAATAAATTTGTGCCGGGGCGGGTTTGAGCCTACTCATTCATCATGTAGGCGATCTCAACGAGAAGTATCCTGATATCTTCCCTGCTCTCGCATTCAGTGTTGCCATCCTGCTTATTCCAGAAGCATGGATACTAAGACCACTTTTGAGCGTGTTTGGCTTTGGACCTGCTGGCCCTGTCAATGGTGTGTTGGAAAACACGACTGCACGTTCGAAGCTCAGCTCGATGTTTCAGGCTCGTCTGCTGCTTTGGCGCAGAGGCAATTTTGGGACGCTGCAGTGGGAGTTCGCAGCTGGTTTTCTTGGCTCCAGGCAGCTGAAATGGGTGTGCTTCCACAGTGGGCAAGCTGGATGGAGCCTATCGTCAAAGAGATCATCACGTCAGTCGTGGCACTAGCGATTATGATGCTTTGCTGTTGCGGTCGTAGCTGAGCTGGTCCACATTTCCTTGGTTCACCTTTCGCTCATACCCTCGCTTTTTTGGGTTGCTGAATGTATGACGCACAAACATGTCAGCTCCCTGCGTGCACACCATTTCTCATGCACAACGTGGTGATCTTTCCACTCGGCTGGTCCAACGACCATCGATGGACGTTCGACGCTTCCAAGGGCGCGTCTGTGCTTTCCCGTCCCCGGTCCACAAAAAGGAAAGTATGTCAAGGATCCTCGTTAATTGACCGGTCACAACACGTATCCGAAATCCACATCGAATCGGCCTAGTGAATCTCTGCTTCCATCGTATGCCGCCCCTAGCGCCCGTGAACAGCAATCGCAGCGAATCCTGTTACTGGCTCATGCCTGATGTAAGTCGCACTGCTGCCTACTCTCACCGTCCTAGTACTTGGGACACCCAGGCGAACCCACCAGAAAGGTCACACTCCCAGCTGTGGGTTAATGCCGGCAGATGGTAGACCGAGCGCGCCAGCCTCGTTTCTCGATTAGCAGCACTGGGCCGGTAGACGAGCTCATCAAAAAGGCCCCACTTCCGGCTCTGAGGTAACGCGGGGCGGGTGGTAGACCGACCACGTCTGCATTGTTCCCTGACAACCAGGGGGGAAGTAAGCGAGCCCGCCGGAAAGGTGGAGAGGCCCGACCGCAACGAAAACGAGTCAAGCACCGTGAACCCGATCTATTTTCGGGGAGAAAAAACTGAGGCTACTAGCGCTTCATGCCACCCATTAAGAGTACAGAGAAAAATTGGACGATATTGCAGGTGCGCAACTAAGGGCATGTAAATAACTCCAGTCGAGTTGGTACGAGACTGGAGGATAGGATGAAGGGGAGCGCGGCCTGTTGTACACGCCGCGCAGTGTCCATAAAAGGAAACCTAATGAGTGTACGATAATATCGGCAGGTTTCAACTATTATGGGCTGGATCGCCAGTGGATATAGATCATTGTCGAGACGTTAGCAGCGAGGGTTTCGGTCTCCCTGACCCCCCCCTCCCTGCGGGAATGACAGCCGAGGACTGAACTTACCCCCCTTACGAGCGACTTGCCCCGTGCGACGCCGAGCCCTGTGTGCCCGAGATCGCGTGGTGGGAGCCCTTTTCCTATATCCCATCAACGGCCGCAAGATCGCGATGAAGCTGTAAACGGAGTTGATACCAAGACGCCCTGCAAGGCTGAAATGAGGTGCGGTACGTCAGCTTCTATGAGGAGGATTGGCAAACGGGGAATCTGAGCTGCGACGGTGAGTGCGACGCCAAGCACGGCTCGGTGAGGGGTTACGAAGACGGCAGAGTGACAAGTGGAATAACTCAGACTGCCCAGCCAGGTTCGCGCGTACCCGCGCTGAGCTTGACAAATCCAAGCCCGAGGGTGGGCGTTGGATGTGCAAGGGCAAAGTCAACCCGGTCGGTCGCAGACCGTTGTCTGCGCAATGATACCTACCTGTCTCCGTTTTCCGCCTAACCTTGGACCCTATTTCGCCGCGTGTAGTGCTGCTCATCCACTGCGCCGTGTTGTGTCATGTCGCGGCACACCCGAAACCTCGGATCGCTTCTGTACCATCCGGCAGGACCTGGCTCCAATCTAGTGTTATGATCCGCCAGCACCGGACCAGGCCGACGCCCGGGACAAATATTATTTCTGCAACGCGTTGTGAAGAAAGTGGACAAGTATCATGGCGTCGACAACGTATGAACCTTACTCGAAGCGCCGCACGCGCAACGGAACCGCCATACCTTGCTCCCCGGCCACCTTGGGCCTCGGTAAGACGCCCATCACCGTCTCTATAACTGTATCTGGCCCATCTCGAAGTTCGAATACAAAGTTCTTCACGAGAATCGCAAGCACAATCTGTTTGCGCCCGTGTTCAGGTTGTCAGCCATCCATCCATTCCCAGGGGTGAAAAAAAAAGGACTAGACGCGACGTCCTGTCGAACCAGGGGTATGAGCGTACTTGCCTTGAATTCAGCTATCGCGAATCCCTTCCCGACACATATCCTTGGGCCGTCGATAAAGGTCAGTAGATGTCGATGCCCCTGGATCTCTTTCGCCGCATTCGGAATGCCAGCGTCTGTGATCCAGCGCTCGGGTCTGAACTCCTTGGCATCAGGACCCCAGAGTGCCCTCGAACGATTCACGGCCGACGCAGAGATAAAGAGGAGCGTTCCCTTGGCGACTGAGATGTGGTCGACGAGTTGGCCCGAGCGGGTGACTACGGGCTTGCTCAATGGGATCACGTCATCTACTGTAGCCTGTTCTCGGGGATAGGTTAGCCAATGCACAGAGACTCTGGTCGCCTGCACTTGCCATGCGTATGAAGTTTACGACAGGCGCATGCACCCGAAGTATTTCATGTACCACGGCATCGAGGTACGGGAGATTGTTGGGAAGCTGATCGTACGTTGGGTCAGCCCCGAACTCGAGAAGCTCTGTTCGCAATCTTGTTTGGACATCCGGAGCTCTGGCGAGTTCAATCAATGCCCACTGATGTGTTAAAATTTCATCCCTCGAGGTTAACCATATATCGCTTTGTCAGAAGATTTTCCTACCGTCATAGTGACTACGGGGCAACATAAATCGAGAGCACAATTCGATCAGAGAATACAGCAGCTTACCTGATGTGCTCTCATAGCCAGCAAGAATCAATATCCTAGCCTGAATGATAGCACGGTTATGAGACCTCGATCGACGTAATATTTCGATTCACATACTTGCGCCATTACTTCTTCACGCGTCAAACGGAGCCGGCTGTCTTGTGCTTCAGCCTTAACTGGACGAGTTGAGCCATGAAGCCAGAAATCGGAGACAATATAAATATACCCAGGAGTCCAAGGACAGACTTCTCTTCACTTTCTCCAAGGGTACCAGCCTCTTTCTCTTTGCTCAACTTCGTGAGCAACTCATTTGCTACAACTCCCAGTGCGTCATTCAGTTTCCCCTGGTACTTCCAGAATGGTGCGATGAGGTTGAATAACAATGGGAATTTTTCGTTGAACTCGAATGCGAGTGCAATAATACTGCTGCTTTCGTTCACACCATTGATGTCCTCAAATACTTCGGTAACTTTGGTTTCTTTACCATCCAGTGAGCCGAAGTCATGAGAGAACCCCGCTATGCCGATCGTGTCGAGTCTAACATAAATCTGGTCAGACACCATGAAGATCAGACCGCTAGGTAGGCGATTCCATACGAGAGATGATTCATCCTGATTTCCACATCAGGTTAATTTACCCTGAAGCGCTCGTTTACGCACCAACTCTGGACCTCAATCACAGCACTACCACCGTGTGATCCGATCAAGGACTCCCAGGCCGCTTTAGCCTAGACTCATGCTTAAATATCCCGAACACTTGGAGGACCAAAGACGAACCTTGTAAGTAGAATCATAGAATATCGGTGACAAATTCCGGATGGAAGCATTACTGAAAGCTGGATTCAAAGCTCTCCGTTTCCTGTGTCACATTCTCTGGCATTGGTATTCTACGCGAACGACGATATAGGCACTCACCTACGGTGGTCCTCCCCCACCGAAGTAAATATACTGTTCTTGCCCATCTATGCAAATCTATCGACGCTCGTCGAAATCAGTGCACTAAATCCTCACTTACGAGGTGCTCTGTGGCAACCTTTGCCACGGGTGTCACTGTGTACGACCATGGTTCTGCACCCCAGACGTGTGCAATGGCTTTGGGGTCGCACAGGACAACTTTTCTCATCCCCAATACTGACGAGATCTCATATACCCCACCGTACTCTTCCGCCCATTTCTCGTACACTTCTCCCGAGTCCGGAGATGAGACGAGTGTTTTCGTGACGCCGAACAAGAAAGAGGGGCTAGGCGGTCCACGGAGTGCGGTCGTTCTCAGTCTGCGGTGCGTAATTTGGAGTACTTTGCGGGCCACATAAAGGGCGCAGAGTGCGTAGGCGACGTTGACGACATGCAGGTGACGAGCCGCGGGGAGGTTGCGTGCAAGAAATGCCTGCAACGATCCCAAAGAGTATTCCATTGTTCTTTGAATGGATGTTGCAATGAGGATGGGGGAGAGCAACTATGTGAAGTGGGTACACTGCGATGCGATGCGATGGGCGTGCAGGTCAATATGTATGATTCGGAGAGTGCTCGAGTGCTCGGAGATACACCCGCGTAATCCGGCGGCAGTCACGGATATGACAGATGGCCATTGCCGTCCGGGCGCCATGCCGGGTGACCTAGTTTACGCGGTGTCAATACGTCAATCGAGTGGGAGCGGAGGTTCTGACATGACACCAAAGTCTGTCATACCATGGGAGTGTACACATGTATCGAAAGTCGCTGCACGTGATCGAACTCGGTTGTGTTAGATCCGATTGATCTCGTTCTCTAGTGGCACACCTGTACTACCCATCTCCGAGTCTGACCACATGAACATCTTGGTAGCGATTACGTTCATGCTTTCGTGCAACTCCTCTGGGCAACCAGACTCGAGCGTGATTCAATTTCATGTTCCCAGGAGAAAGACGTTGCAACGAGGAAGGAATTGAAGATGAAGGACTTGGACAAGTCGGTATGGTGGCTGTTCTCTCAAGCCGAACAGGGCAAGGGGCCTGGCACGGTCGTTGGGGAGACGGGAAGATTGAATCAAGGAGGCGCAACCAACGACAGCACTATCAACCGAGTGTTAGGACTCGGAGAGCGACGATTAGCAAATTGTGACAGAAGAACTGAATGAGATGGAAGGTTTGTGCGACCCGGGAGACTCTGCTGTCCATACGGGTGATACTGATTTCATGGTGGTGCCAATGATTGAACTACAGACACTCCAACCACGTCCCAGTATCTTCATCCGGCCTATCCCTACACAATTGAACCAGTGTGCCGCTACCCAGGGCCCCTGAAATAGAATGGTAAGGAACGTAGGATGCCTGCTACTTCATCAGCCCTGTCTCTGGGCTTGCGCTCACAAATGTGCAGTCATAACGTGGTGCTACATTTCGCCAAAGCAGAGTGAGACGAATGAACTCTTACCGCATGTCATATATAGATGCCGCTGATGTCACCCGGCGCATAGAACAAAGCGGTCGCCGGGTTCACCACTTTGATGTTACCATCGTAGTGGGATACAGTAGCTATCTTCAGGTACGTCCAGCCAGTTGGCGGAATTATCGTCCTTCCAGTTGTTTTGTTGTTCAAATAGAAACCTGATGACAAGGTTAGCGCAGTGACGTCCAGAATGTGAAGCCTTTCCAAGCTGAAGCGCAGTGCGTGCGCGCTTGCATTCTATAGTCTAGATGGGGCTTGAGATGTGCCTGTCGTGTTGATACACGTGTATTGTGCAGGGCGCATGTGGGCCCCGATGGCTGAGGTTAATGTCGTCAGCCTCGGCGGCGCCATCGTCTTCTTCGTCGGTTTTGTTCGGAAGGTCCTGGTCTTGGTAAGTAGATGACGGGGTTCGGGAAGCGCCGTCGGGTACTGAGTAATCGACGTGTCAATGGGATCCAAGCTACAAATAGCACGTATTGTTGAGAACTTTCCTTCACCCCCAATTGCCTGTGTTTCCGTATTGGAATGAATTTCCGTCAGCATGTGTGGATTTAACATCCAGTGTGCAGTGAAGTCGCTGTGCGCAGCCGCAACTGTTTGTCGAGTCAATGGTTTGGAAGTAGGGCACTCCTGAAACTTCGGATCGTTTTCACCATCCAGCAGGGCTCGGCTGCAATAAGATCCGCCGTCGGACCGGCCCGACGCTCGCCGTTTCTCGGAATATTCACGTGCTGTTCCCCCTCCGAATGGGACTTGTTTCGTCGATGACATTCAGGCGCACGACCGCGAAAATGTATTGCCTGAAGTTCTGCGAAGGGCGGCGCAGACCTGAAAACGATGCAACTGCCACGATCCTCGTGGATGTACCTATCAACCTGGTCGACATGACATTTCTCACGTTGAGGTGCAGTACTAACTGTACACTAAGACAAGATTGGTTTCCAAAGTGAATCGCCCCCGATTTCGACATTGAGCAACTATAGTAATAGCTTTGCACGGTATCGGCGACATCCAATAATCGCATCTCACTCGAAACGCCTCACACGCAACGGGACCGCAGTACCCCGCTCGCCAGCCACCTTTGGCCGGGGTAGGACACCCGTTACCATCTCGATCGTCGTCTTGGGCCCGTCTCGCAGCTCAAAGACAAAATTTTTCACCAAAATCGAGAGCACAATCTGTGCAATGTATCAAAGTCAGCCGCTCACATCCCCCTCGAAAAAGGATCCCTACTTTGAACTCTGCGATCGCGAATCCCTTTCCGAGACATGTCCTCGGACCATCGATAAAGGTCAGCAAGTGCCGGTGTCCCTGGATCTCTTGCGCCGCAGACGGGATACCGCCTTCCTGAAGCCAGCGTTCGGGCTGGAACATCTTGGCATCGGGACCCCAGAGCGCTGTCGAACGATTCATCGCGGACGCTGAGATGGATAAGTGCGTCCCTTTGGCGACCGAGATATGGTCCACGAGTTTGCCAGATCGGGTGCGTACGGGCTTGCTCAATGGGATCACGTCGTCCACTGCAGCCTGTCCCCAGTTGAGTAAGGAATTGCGTACATTTTTAATTGCTTGCACTTGCCACTCGTGTAAAATCCGAAAGAGGTGCATGCACACGAAGCGTTTCGTGTACCACAGCGTCGAGATATGGGAGATCGTTGGGAAGCTGATCATAGGTTGGGTCAGCACCGAACTCGAGCAGCTCCGCTCGTAGCTTGGATTGTATATCCTGGTCCCTGGAAAGTTCGATCAATGCCCACTAAACGATCGAGTTTTCGCCCACGGATTTAGTCAATACCAGTTCATTATAATGGACTTTCATACCGTCAAACTGACTAAGGAAGGAATGAAATCATTGTGAGCGTGGTTCAATCCTGGAAGTTAACCAGCTTACTCGACGTAGTCTCATAACCAGCGAGAAGTAAAACTTTGGCCTGGTGAAAATAGGTTATTAAGACATCAGTTGATATAACGTTTCACTGCACACCTGTGCCATCACCTCTTCACGCGTCAAATGGAGCTGACCACCCTGGTTTTCAGCCTTGACTAGACACACTACGTCAAGCCGCCGAACATCAGAGGATGAGCAGACGCACTTAGAAGACCAAGGATAGACTTCTCCTCGCTTTCCCCTAAGGTACCCGCCTCTTTCTCCTTCCTTGATTTCGTGAGCAGGGCATTCGAAACCTCGCCCATCGTGTCGTTCAGCTTCGCAACGAGCTTCCAGTGTGGCGTTGGAAGTCTCAGCAAAAATGGGAACACCTGAGCGAGCATTAGAAGGAACACGGTGAGACTCTCCCCTCCACTGTCACTGCTGAGGACGTCAAACGCTTCCGTCACTGAGTTCTGTTTACCATCCAATGACCCAAAGTTGTGAGAAAATCCTGCTATGCCAATGGTGTCGAGTCTGATCAATTCTGGTTAGACGGCTTCCAACTCGAATCAATTCCGATCTCATACGAGATGTGATTCATCCTAAGCTTCGTGTTAGGTTAGTCTACAACGAAACGGATACTGATCGCAAACCAATTCTGCACATCAATCACTGCTTCGCCACCGCTCGATTCTATCAAAGAATCCCAGACGCCTTTAGCCTATTTATATTTATTCCTTAGGGATTCGCGACAGTCCGGAGACCAAGGAACGAACCTTGTAAGCCGAGTCATAGAACACCGATGTTAAATTTCGTATGGCTGCATTGCTGAAAGCTGGAGTCAACGCTTTGCGCTGTCTAGATCGGGTTTTCTCAGCTCTGGTACTCCATACCAACGACATTAAAGATTACTGACCTGCGATGACTCTCTCCCTTTGCGGTCAAAATACCGCCCTTGCCTACCTTTATGCGTGGATTGAATCAGTGTACATCGTCACCACTAAGCTTTTTAATCAAACCCTGGCTTACCACGTTCTCCGTAGCGATCATTCCGAAGGGCGGCAGTACAAACGTCCGCGTCTCTCCCCCCCAGAAGTGCGCTACGGCTTTCGGGTCACAGAGAACGATCCTTCTTCCACCTAGTGCCGCTGGGACCTCGTACACTCCGCCATACTCTTCAGCCCATTTCTCATGCACTTCTCCCGAATCTGGAGACAAAAAGACCGATTTACCGACACCCCAAAGGAAAGAAGGATTTGGAGGTCCGTGCAGGGAGGTTGTCTTCAGTCGGGAGCGCATAATTTGCGCTACTTTGAGGATGACGTAAATCGTACCAAGCGCGTAGGCAATGTCGGTGAACCGCGAATGACGCAAAACAGAATGATTCTGGGAGAGAAGTGCTTGCCAGAGAGCCTCGACTGCCATTGTGTATTCCTAAAAAAAACAGCAAGACGAAGGCAAAGAGGACACGATGAACGCAATGACGAGCTTATGCGTGAGTGGTACCCGTTTCGAAGAGATCCTCGTGTCTAGAGGCGGTCATGTGAATTCCCATGGATACGAAGAACTCGGAGTATTTATATGGCCCCGGGGATCAGGCCCTCCGCGGCGGTGATATGGTCTATAAAAAGACGGCCAACCAAGGGACCGATCGCACCGCGACTGGATTCAAGAACGACGATGTCTAAACATAAAATCAATTAATACTAAACTTGGAGTTTAAAACCACTATCATGTACGGTTTAGCCCGTCCAAACTTGAAGCTTGAAGTTTCATCTCGAGACTATTTTCAAGATTGGCCATGCATTTAAGTCGCCTTCAAATATTGATCCAGCCGTTGTGCGAGCTGTGCGGTCCGCTCAACACCCGCATGGAGGACGGCTTTGTACTTTTTGAGTAGTCTCTATTTACAGCGGTCTCGGGGGCGGTTTGTAGTCGGATTTGGATTCTCAAGCAAACTTTGCGGGGCACAATGTCATGTGTCATGTCAACGTCGCGACAATTTTGAAGAATTTACGGCCATGAAGCGTGTCCCAGTAGCGATGGAAACAAGACCCGGAGGTATATGACAAGCATCCGCCACGGGATATGTTTAACCCTTCCGTCGGGACACCAAGGCGTGCCTGTGGTCGAACTGTGAGCGTGCTACGGACCAAGCTCTGGATCCTGGGAAGAGGGTGAGTGGTTAGCCAACAGATGTCGCCTTGATGATATCGGAGGACGTGGCTCTCAGACCTTTAGGTTGTCGGAGGGTCGAGAAGAGAGTTTGGTACAGTACAAGACTCTGGGCGGTGGCCCATTGAGATGTGTGGTTCGGGCACAACGATGGTCGTTATGGGTCGAACGGATGAGAGTCCGAGTGAAGAAAAAGACGGCGACCGCACCCCAGAGCAAGAAAAGGAACCAATGTTCCTCACGTTCGGGAGTGTCAGACGCAGGCTTGAAAACACGAGAAATGGTGGTTACTGGCAACAAGCTTGTGCTCTCGCCGGCTCGCGTAAATTAGTAGACCTGTGCGCTGTCTGTGCAGGAGTCGATGAAATCGCGATCGCGTCCCCGGGCTGAGCACTCATGACGGCGACAAGACATCGTAGTAATGGCGGGAGCAAGTCGCTGGTTCAACAGATTCGGCATTTCCTAGTGTCACTCGCCGGTTGCAGTACTCGACCACCACCTATTTTCACTGGCCACGGCGACGAGCGACACAGGACCGTCCACGAATCAAATGATTCGATAGTGGTGGTGAACATGGCACCGAGACTGAGCAAACGGCAACAACGCGAGCAAGAAGAACTTCTCGCGCTCGCCCGCACCAGATCCTCCCAGGTAGCTCCAAGCACAGATCAGCACGAATCCACTGAGGAAGAATCGCCGGCACCCGTAAAGGCTAGTTTCGCGGCGGTAAGTCTCACCCCAAAGACTGATGGGTAAAGATCATGACAGTGAACCCAGCTTTATACGCCAGAGGACGAACAGGAGCCCGTCGAAAGCGAGGACAACACAACGAGACCCACCAAGTCTCGTAGGGTATGGAACTCAACCGTTACATGCAATGGTGGATCTCATGTCTCAGGTCTGCAGACGAAGAAGAAAAAGAAGAAAGCCATTGCCCCAGTTCACAACGATGACAGTCCGCCTGCGTGGAAACCCGATGTCCCACAGCCTCCAGCAGCCCCACAGCCTAAGCCGATTTTGAAAAAGGCTAAAGGAAAAGACAAGAAGAAAGATGAGAAAAACGATCTGGATAAAGCCCTCGCTGAGCTTTCGATCAAGTGCGTCGCGTTAATCTTAGTCTCTCCTCTGAATGTCTCATGCGACTCTCTAGGTACCCAGACCTTCAGCAGGTTACGCCAAGTTCATCTACTGACACACGATCAACGAAGCTTTCTGCTCTTTACTCTGTCTCTGTTTCTCACCTTGACGCAGAGTCCGAGCTCAAAAAATTCTTTGGTTCTAAAGCCGTCTCCGCTGCCGAGGCTACTTCTTCTTCCTCCTCCCAGAAAAGACACCGTGGAGTACAACCACAGACACAGCGTTCCCAGCTAACACGCCCCCAACCGTCTTGGGCTATGATCAAGCAACGCGAAGGTTTGTCGGCCCGACCGCTCACAGACGGCGAGACAACCAGGAAGGTGAACAAAGGACCGACGGGACCTGGAAAGTGGTGGACGGTGGAGTACAGCAAGCGTTACAAGGGCGTCACCAAGACGTTCATGCAGGCTGTCATGACCGGCGGTAGGTGCATCGTTCGTTGCCCAATGTGGTTCTCACGCCAGTGGCTGGTATAGATCCCGAAACGCTATGGCGGGTCTTACAGAGAATGCCCTGGCACGCAGATACGCTACTCCAACTCGCAGAAGTCTATCGACATCGAGAAGGTTTGTTGGACTCCGTGTTCGTATCTCTTCTGATGACCTATCCCATTCTCCAGAGTACAGTCAAGCAGTGGACTATGTCTCGCGGGCTCTTTACGCTTACGAGCGTGCTTTCCTCGGTTCATTCAGTTTCACGAGTGGGATTAATAGACTCGATTTCGACCGGGCCGAGAATCGACCATTCTTTCTCGCCATCCACCGACAAGTGATGTAAGCGAATTCGTTGATCCTTATTTATTGGACGAGCGCTCATACCTTGCTTAGAGACCTTCAACGTCGGGGATGTCTCCGAACATCATTCGAACACGCACGGCTGCTCATATCCCTTGAACCCTTGTCAGACCCCCACGGCGCCTGCTTGCACCTTGATTATCTATGCGTCAAGACAGGCATGGGTGACTGGCTATTGGATGTGTGGTTGATCTATCGAAACATGTTTGATGAAGATTTGGCCGAGTATATGGACCCAAGCGTGTTACCTGGATGGTCATATGCAAGAGCGTTGATTCTGAGGGCCAAGGAAAAACAGAAGAAGGAACGGGGCGAGGTATCAATCCTCTGTTAATTCTATGCCTATAGGTTTGATCACTTTCTGGTTAGGATTTCAGAGAGGAGAGCACAGAAGCACTTCGACAAGCGATTCTTGAATTTCCGTCGGTAATCCCCCTGCTGGCTGATAAGTGTGAAATTTCGCTTTCTGTGGAGGTGCGAAGCCACAAGGCATTTCGTATATACACAGATAAAGCGTAGGTTCGGACACTCTCAACTCTTCTTAAGCTGACGATACTCCAGTGGCTTGTCTCCTGAAGAGTGCATTCTCCATCTCCTCTCCCATCTTTACGCACAACGTTCTGCTTCAGTCTGGAAGTCTTCTACCCACGCATCGTGGCTTTCGAATACATTGAACTCTTTACTGTCGACACTTTCTACCCAGCGCAAGCACCCAATCCGAGACCGATTCCTCCGCACGTTCGCCTCTTTGAATCAGCAGTATTCGGTCTATCGCCACGTCTTTGTCCTCGAACAAAGCTATGCCCAACCTCAAAACCGCGTTCTTACCGCGTTCATACCGCCTAACGTCACCCAGGGGAAACACCTCGCATGCGATCCCCTCCCACCACCTTCTGCCCTCTCAGTCTACGACGACGCCTTCTTCGCCGGTGCCGAAGATCCCTTTGCGCTTGGGCCTTCTCGCGCGCGGAGACGAACCCAAGCTGAAGAGAGGCTCCTCGCGCGACTGATCCCAGACGCGGCCACCCGTGCTCAGATTGTCGCCTTTTACGACCAGAACCCATGGATCGGAGCGCAGGTGCAAGGCGGGGTGGTCGAGTTCGTGCAGATGATCGCGGAGATGCCCGAGGATGCGGTACATGAGTTAATGCTCGGCGCTGCAATGATGCGTGAGGGGGAGGCGGGCGCGGGCGTCCAGCAGGGGCCGGCGGATCGGGGAGCGATGCCTGGGGAATTACCGGGAGAGGAAGAGGTCGAGTTGTTTTGGGAGGCGGAGGAAGGTGGTAATGTTATGGACGACGGCGCGCCACATGGCCAGCCAAACCATGAGGACGACAGAGTGGACACGGAAGAAGAAGAGGACGATGAGCAGGGCATGGAAGACGTGGCCGTGAGTGTTGACAGCTCGTCCGTCCTTGCGAGGGTTCTGTTTCTGAAATTTTATGTTCTCTCTAGCCGCTACCTATCCGTGTGCTACGAAACTTCTTTAATCGGATATGGGGAGGTGCTCCAACACAGGAGGACTCGTCCGAAGAAGACGACGAAGGCACCAGATGAGGATGTAAATTGGGAACTTGGGGTTTGCATTGATCGACAGTATCCACAAACTAACTACATGTAGTGTATGGGATAGGGACTTGGCTTTATGTCTCGCTCAACCCAACTTCTCGAAGGTCGTTGCTCTGCCATGTAGTGTGTATACCAAGTTAGCGAGACAGCCTATATTTTGGATTAAAAAAACGCGGCAACGAAAACGAAAGATCATAAGTAGATCACGTCGTGGCACGTAACGCAAATACGACCTCTTTCCTCGCCCACTCTCCGATCTGACATGCCTCTTCCTCCCCGACAAGCGCCCTCCACACGACCAGCCTCCGCGTCAGCATTGCCCATGTTGCATGCGTCCCGTCGTCGTTGAGCGACATGGCTGCGCGCCAGAGTGCCTCTACGACCTCACCCCATGCGCGCAGCGAGTCGTCCTCCATCGCTGTCGGCATGTTGTGCAGTCCGTGCGCACGATGCGGCGGTAGGGGCAGCGCGCCGGGATGGCGCGTGTCGACGACGACAGGCGGCCACAGTGCCGGTCGTCGACCGAGGTGAATGGCGGGCTCGAGGTCGCGCAGGTGCTCTGCCGCGCGTGCGAGAACACCACGGAGGGCCTGGTCGGGTATACCTTCGATCAGACTGAGTCGTAGCGTGACCGCGGCGCACTGCCGTAGGATCGCCATCACCCTGTCTGCGAGACATATACTGTTGTCAGCGGGTAGGCGCGGACACCCACAAAAAGGGGGCAAGGAACGAGAGGGAACTGCACCTTTGCTACGTAGGAGAGACGACAAGCATCGACAGATGGTCAAGCACCATTGCTCGCCCGTCGCGCGGCGCAATTTGGAGGTGTCGGCCACGACGAGGACGTTTTCCAAAATGCGGAGCCACGCCATCGACTCCTTACCCCGCGCGTCCCCCACTTGCATCTCGACCCATGATAAAAGGGACGACTTGAGGACGAGGGAAGTGCATGCTTGTGCATTGCACGTCAGGTTCGCGAGAATCTATTTAGGACCCCCAAGAGATGGAGCTATCAGCTTGACGTCTCCAGTCAGCACATCCGCGAATAGACGACGGACCTCCAAGACTCCGGCGCGCACGGCAGTGTCGTTCTTTGAGCTTTGGAAAAGACTGGCCACCAAATCCCATGTGTGTCGTCGCTTCAGCACCTTCCAATCTTCCGTGCTCGCCATGCCGTCTCCCAACATCCTCAACATCCACGCCCGTTCCTTCTTCCAATCGTCAGAGTTACTACTATAGAGCATGCCAAACAACATTGGTACGTCTGACACGTCGAGTTCAGGGCGCTGAAGCAGGAAGCGTGCGGTACGTGGATAGATGAAATTCGAGGGATAAAAAATGCCGCGAAGCGCGTGTAACAGAATGAGCGTTGTAAACGTAGGGAGTCGCCGTGGTGGGCCGTCCGTATCCGCGGGTGGATTCAACGCATGCTTGAGTAAGCGGAACACGTACATGACTTGAGGCGTTTCGCGCATATTGGATTTCTGTTGTCAGAGCGTGGTTTGAATGCATGGATATTATTGACCAGAGCACCATGTACGCAACGCACCTGTACGCTCTCCGACAGGCTGGCGATCTGGCAGAGAGCTGTCTCGCGTATGTTTGGATCCTTTGAGGAGAGACATCGAATGAGCAGGCTGACGACATTGCTCCGGAAGACCTTGACCCAGCCTAATGGCGTGGTGGGAGGATACTCCACAAGCATCTGCGCAGATAAGACGATCACCATTAACGGGTCATACATCGAATCGTCCGCAGGCCCATCCCTCGTGCCCTTCTCCTCCCCGAACCGCCTCCACAAAGGAAATGTGAGGCACACTCGAAGCATATAGACAGGGTCGAAGTTCTGGACAACCCCGAGCACGTCGGAGACGGTTGCATCTGGGGACGAGGACCACCGTGAAAAGAATGCAGACAGCGACGTGCGCTTTTCCATCTCAAAAAGTCGCATAATAGCGAGAAGCCTTCTGTCAGGTAGCGACATGGTCCCGCCATAAACCTGAAAGAGGGGCTCGATATGCGAAGGTTGACAGCTGTTGGCAGGATGAGGCCGGAAGAGCGTATCGAGCAAACGCGTAACTTGGTTCCTTTGCGATGGACTGCCATGCCTCCCGCAGACTGTGACGAAATGGGAATGCTGGAGGACGTTTTGCAAAAGTCGGTTAACGGTCACGGGCTGCAGAGGCGGGTAAAACGATGAGACAAAGATTAAAAACAGCATATACTTTTGCCCACCTTGAGTGGGGTTTTGGTTGCCAGCACCACAGCGAGGTCTAGCATCTCCGCATCTGGGAGATGACGTCGAATCAAGATAGTCAACAATGGCTCCACTAAATGTGGTTTGAGTGACTCTTGCTGTGAAGCAACGTATTCTACGTTCATCAATCAGTCAGCGGTAGAGGGAATGAGGGTTATCGCCCACTGAGATTTTCCAGGGCCATGTTAGGATCATCTGTGTTTGGAGTGCTATGGGAAAGATGTCGAACAGCCCATTGTAATGCACGATCGACAATATCTGTCGTGAGGACGCCACAGCCAGAGACCCTGAGGAGCTTGCGTGCGAGATACGTCATTTCAAACGCGAGATCCATGATAGGGATACACTGAACGCGCTCTTGCAACGCAGACACAAGAAGGGCTCTTCTAGAGCCCGAGAGCTCCAGGATCTTGTGGATACACTGGAGACGCTGGGTAAGGCGAGAGCCTTGATGCCGTTCATCCAGAAAGAGTAGATTCAACAAACCGTGGAGAACGTCGTCATTCACCTGTGACAGGTCCCCACTTATCGACGCAGTGCAATCGAGGAAGGCCGCAAGGACGGAGGCCAACGTGCAGGTAGACAATCGACGCCATCGTTTTCTGTTCAGCCAAGTCACGTAAGCTTGTACGGAGTTAGGCTGCGAGTACAATAATGCGATGATGGTGTTTTCCGTGGAGTCGGACCAGGTTTCCTTGTCAAGCAAATGAGAAATTAAATCGAATGGCAGGGATCGAAGGTCGGTCATGCGAGCTGGTTTGGTTTCTGAAAGTAGAGCGGAAAGGGATTGTCCTTCCGAGAAAGCTATCCGTCCGTGGAACCCAAGGGGGAGCTGGGAAACGAGCGTCCCCGAGAGCATGTCCTCCAAAATGGTAGACGCGGGAAGCATGGCCTGCAATTCCAAGAGTTTCGGCGCTGAGATTTTCGGGATTGAGCCTTGGGACGTCCTATTCTGAAGGGTGCCAAGAATATCTTCCAATAGGTTGTGCGTCACAGCACTTTGTTGTCCAAAGCCGGCTTGGATAACATCGATTGCAGCAAGCAACTCTTCGGTAGCCATGAACTTGACCCAAGGCAGCGCATACCTCAGCTTCGGAATGGTGTTAGATCCCTTTCCGGAACCGGGTTTAAAGGACACACTCACTTCGTCCAACCGACCCGTCGAAGGCAACTTCGTCACCACTTCTGCCCAATGTGAACCGATCGATAACACCAACGCCTGATCCTCAGCATCCATGGGATCAAACGATGCTGCAATGAGCTCCCGAATTGCTACAGCGACGTTACTTTTCCGAAACAAGAAATGACTGGCACAATTCCACACCTTCATGAACTTTGGCTGCGAGGTCCTGCGAAATGCAAAGAGCTAGGATAGCATTGGACCGGATAACAGATGCCTTTAGCTGCAGAAAGTCTTTCTTGATCAGGTAGCCCCTCGCCCTCACCAGCACATCGGACAAGAGTGATAGTAGCGCAGACGTGAGGTCGTGGCGACCCGACGAGACAGTAATAGCGTGGGTGATCAGATGGATCGCATTTTCAAGACGTATCGGGGTCACCGGGTGCGTATAAAGCAGCGTCAAGAGTATGTCGCACGTTTGTCGGTCCTGGAATTGCGGGAGGGCGCAGTGGAAGAATATCCAGCCGAACGCGCCATCGACTGGTGGCCTGCTTAGTTGGGTTGAGCGAACAAACGGGAAAAGCCACAAGCCATTACTTACCAGTCAGGCAGAGTCTTTAGGATTCCAGATTCCCGTAAGTGACCATCAGAGGGATTTAGGTGGTCTACGAGAACCCAAAGCGCGGGCCCATAGAATCGCTCGATGACAGAGGCAAGACGTGACATGTCGCCAGGAGAGGGCTTCACATCCACCAAGCGAAGCCAGTCAACTAAATCGAACGCACTTGTCATGCGAGCACCCTTGGATGAGGCTATATACATGACCAAGAGGGCACGGTGGTGAGCAATGACGGAATCGTTCTGCGCAGAGAAATAGGACTCACGGACAGGGACTTGCTCAATGCGATCGAGAAGCGTCGTAATCGTTTTGTCGCTTGACCACTCGATTTCCTGAGGACAGCCATCGTCCCGGAGGTGATGAAGACAGGCTCGCATGATTGATAATTCCCGTCTCATCCCAAAGGAAATACTTGGTTGATCTGGGAATGATTGCCCAGCCGCGACGCCGTTTTCTAGTTGATCGAGTACCGCAAAGAGGTTGTGGTACCCGGAATCGTCCTGCTTGGCTGCAAGCATGACCAAAAGTCGTCGGAAATACGTGAAGACAGCCAGCGTATCAGACGGTGTCATCAATCGTCCGCTCACTTTCGCGATGACCTGTTCGAGTACCGTCATGAGCAAGGGGCTGGCAAACAACTCTCCGTGGTAAACATTGGGGTTGGGAGAGGAAGATTGTACAAGGGTGGACATGGTTTCCATGTAACGGTACGGAGTCTTGAGGCAACGTTGTGCACAGTCATCCAGGAAGGCTACGATAGCCTCAACCTCGTCCGTAAGTGGTGCACCATCCGGTGTTTTGGTACCTCGTCCTCTACGTATTTGACAGAGGGGTAGGGCACCAAGCCATATCTCTACCTCGTTCGGGTCCTCCTGGAATAATACGCTCTCGGAAAGAACGCGCGACAAAAGTTCTCTCAGCGTTGCACGAAGAGCACGCAGACGGGTATTGCAAAATGTTTTCAGTAGGACATAGAGATACGTGTGAGACGAAGACGCTGGATGCGAACGACTACATGAAACGACGACAATATAGGATGGTCTCACTCACCAACCTTTCCAGCCCAGGTGAATTGATCATTTCCACTGAGCATACGAAGGACGTGTATATGCTTAACAGTCTGCAGTGCCGTAAAAACTTCATTCCTTTCATCTTCTCGTTCTGTTGTTCCGCCTTCCTGGTCGCTGGAGAGCGAAGATAAAGATCCTTCAACCAGATTTAGGACCAGCTTTCCAACTTCGAACCTAGTTTCAGCGACGACATCAGGCAAGCATTCTTGGTATAGCCAAAGAAGTCTCTGAGAGCTCTCGCTCAGCAAGGCGTGCTTGATCGCGTTCGAAGAAGATAAGAATTGCTGAGAAAACGCGACGATGACTTGGAACTCTGGTACACGCCGCCTTACTTCTCTTTCAACTTCCCTTCGCTGGCGACTCCATTGGCCCTCTTCTTCGTCTTCTTCTAGCGTAGTCTCCACCGTTCTAAACACGCGTACCACCTCGGCGAGTTTTCGCAAACATTTGGCAAGGGCGAGTGCAGTACAATGCTGAACAATTGGGGTCAAAGTAGCCTGCAATCCCTTCGTAAACAGTGCCTTCGTCCCCACAGAAGGAAGTAAATTCCCCATGATGATCGAAAGTGGTGGAGGGGTTGGATTGTAAAGTTCGTTATTACCTGATAAGAGAAACGAATGCACAGGCACCGCTTGAGAAAGGATCTGTGCTGCGAACGAAATGTTGGCAATCCATTTTGAAGAAAGTCGTGGCTCGAGAGTGAGCGAAGCTGCAGGCCAATACCTAGTATGGATGTCGGTCAGTTCCCGCTATCCGCCAGATCAACGGTGTACATGCCCGGCTACGAGCTCCGGACAGGCCGCGGTAATCTTCAGTCCCAGTTCTTGTTGCCGAGGATCTTCGTTCACCTTCAGGGATCGCAACACGTTCGCCAGGATTTTATTGTATATTTTACCTGCGAGGAGTCCCTTTTGCCGAGCATCTTCTAGGTCGTCTTGGTCAACAACACCATCCTCGTCGGTCTGGCGAGGATACCACCCGCGGTCTCTAAAACAAATGCCTTGACCGGGATGGGTGCATATAGCCAGCAGGAAGTGATGCACGACATCAGCTGGGACGTGCTCTCCACTGAGGCTTTCAGCAGTAGCACGATTGTACAGTTTCAGAAGCTGACACATTCTCAGCGCGCGTTACTAATTCCACGGAAATTGGATGAGCTTACGTGCGAGATCGTCACCTCGTTGAAGAGACCCAGTTTCGTGGTCCGTTTGATTTTCGGGTCCGACCAAACGCCCTCCCAACAAACATGGAGAATCTTCTGAATAACCGTGTGGTGGTCTTGAACCAGGCCCTTGAACATGCTCATGAACACCTCGCGACGTTGCTCCAGGAACGCTGACTTGACTGACGACACAGAATCTTGGTCGACCATAGATAAGATGAGTAGGACATAGTACGTTCGAATGTCTTCTCTGTCCCGTTGAGACCAAGTCGAGCTGGTATCGCAGCTGGGCTTACCAGGTCTGACGAGAATATCGCCGCTTTCACTCTCCTTTCCCCTTCTGCGCATGTGAAGTAACTTTGGTAAATTCTATGCTATGATAAGTCGTCAAAGTGGAAGAAAAGTGTCCGTGTCACCTTGTTGTCCCAGAGAAAAGCTTCGAAGACTGCTTTGCGCTCCCGTCCCCTCCCGAAAGTTGAAATAGTGTGGAATAATTTGAGCGTAGCAAGAATTTGCTCGTTATGACTGCCGCTGATGTAAGAATTCAGCTTTCGCAACCATTGTGGAGAAAGGATCAGCTTGATAATGGGAATGCCATAGGCATGATCCGGGAGGTGACAAGAGAACAGCGAGAGCAAGGAAGAAAACAATGACAAAACAAGGGCTTGCGTCGACATCTGAAGGGCACTCAGTCCATGCGAAAGTACGGCGAAATTGAGATGCACTTCGTTGACTATTCCCCAAATATCGAAGAGGCCTTGAGCGGCAGGTGAGCTATCCACCCAAAGTTTGGCTAAAGAAAGACGTTCATCGTGCGGGGCTACGATCTCTGCCGGTTTCAGGGACAGCTTTGATCGCAATGCAAAGATGGCTATACGAGTTGATGATCAACGCGACAATCATCACAGACTAACCACGGACCTTTGGAAAGTGCATTTGGATCCTGGGTAGTGCAGAGTGCTTGTTTTATGTCGTGCGCGTTGGTGAATGCAAACTGGTCACATATTTGAGGGCCAAACTTTGCCCGTTTGTGAGACGGACCATTCTCAGGATGAGGCATTGCAGGACCGACAACTTGCCACCAGCGCGGTGATGCGGCAGGCGGTTTGTTTGGATCCAAAGCCTTTTGCCAAATAACACCCAATTCTGAACCGGAACGACCTCTGCAAACACTAGGTAGTGGCTCGTTGACCTCATGACTTGGGTACTCCTCACAACGGCACCCCAACCCTGCCAAGTACACCATGGCAACGAGCAGAACCGTTAAACTCCATCTGTACGCTTAACCGCTCTTGTCGACCAGAACAGACCTGCATAGTGCGTAGCGAAACTCCTCGCTAACGACTCTCCCACGGAGCTAAGGAAATTCGCAACATCACAGATTGGCTCGCGACTGGACAATCGCGTCCTCAACTCGAAAGTCGGAGCACGTTGCACTGCGACTTATCGATAGAAGGAGCAACCCCCACATTGAGGCTAGCAGAATGACTCAAAACGAGCTGTCACGGTCGACGAGGTGAGCTGATTCCCGACCCACAAACAACAGACATCGGTCGACACCCTTCGGGACGGCTTCGCCGTGCGGTCTACCCTAAGTGGTTCCTTGATCGGCTACCGTGGCTCCTTACTGGCCATTTTTGCTGATGCGCGAACGGAATTTGTTCTTGTCGCTGGACTGGCCATCCAGATGACGACCGGATCGACATGCGACCAGGCAGCCGACGCCTCCTCCACGGTAACCCCATCTTTGAGATGTGACTATTTTTCCGATGGCTGATTAAGACAAGGCAACGTGTAAACGGGTCGGGTGGAAGAAAAGTGTACGCAAAGTATGTGGACGCTCGAAACGCTGTGCAGAACTTCTTGTTACGGCAAAATACCTTCGCGTCGCTGTGCGTTTCAGGTTAAAGTTCGGCGTTGAACTACATGAATCAGTGTGATGCTCTTGACATTTGTCCCGCAGCGACACCGATATGGCAAGGGTGGCTATCGTCTGGTACTCTTCGGGTCGATCCGGTTTATTAAATTCTCACGCTCCCCGAATGTCGGCCTTCGCAGTACACACTGTTCTCGCAGGTTCTTTCCTCTCGGGATTCGCTGGCCCCTTCGGGCTCGTTTTTGCTCCTGATACCGAGCGA
>JBBPKC010000181.1:0-17636 GCA_038089055.1 Tylopilus aff. balloui
CCTCTTCCCAGTCCCGAGTACTTGATGCTTCACGCACTTTGTTGTGAGGTGGCATTGATGTCCGGGGCTGCAGAGTACATTGAAGATATTGAAAGGAGGATGGAGGATATAAAGGTCCTCGCCAAGGACGGCTCGAATGTTGACCTCTTAATGACAGCACTGTCCCTTGTCGCAGCCTGCTGACTGGGCTTTTTTGGTTGAATTCGATGTCATACATGGAGCTCGATGCACTCCAGCCTTGCAGAGAATTCACTTCTGTGTTCGACATTTTATCAGATATTCATGGCGCAGGGCCTCCGGGGGATCCGTCCAGCCGAATCCAGTGTCCGGGTTTCATACTCCCTGCCCTTGCAGTACTATATGCTTGACTCATTAGGCGGTGAAGACCGTCTACGATGCCCCGTACATTCACCCTTGTTGACTCTCAGTCAGACGCTTTTCAAAAGTCGTATGGATTTTTGAGTCGCCCCCCAGGGAAAGACAAGAGCAGATAAGCTTACTGAATACTGAAGAGAAACCCAAGGCGAGGGAGGTGGTTTCCGGCAGAAAAAAGGGATTACCAGGGGGCATCTCCACACCAGGATAGATCGGGATTCTAAATTTTTGGTTCTCTACCCAAAGACAGGGGGGTCGATTTGGTCCACAGACCATTTCTGTGAAATCGTGCAGGAACGAATCCAAAGGAGCGACAAGCACGAAAAGAAAGACTAAATTTTAAACCACGTTAGAAGAGCGCCCGCGACGACGTCCCGTAGGCGCCCAGTGAAGGGTTTAGACTTTGTTCTGCAACACAGCGCCAGACTCGGGAGATACAGACCAAGCGTAGATCCGGATACCCATATTCTGAAGCGGGAAAACCAGAACCAAAAAGGAGCGACGACGGTTGGGTGATGAACCGGTCTCTGAGGACGGCACAGCAGGCGAAGAGATCCTGCGCAGTAACAAATACCGGTCAGGCGACGCTGGGCACACGACCCCGCCGTTAGGTGGACAGAGTAGACGCACAGTCACCAGGGCGTGGGAAACACCCCGACGAGTGCGGGTGCCCGCGGCTCTCGAGTCACTGGTGGCGGCGCTGGAACTGTGCGTTCGACCATCCACGTCGTTCCGCGGCATCAGCCTTCGATGCGCTGCGAGGACGCTCGTCCGACGTCGGGTCAGAGCACGAGTGTCGATGATTTGGACTCACATCCAAAACCGTCCACAGAAAGAGACTGACGCACGTCAACTGGCATACCACACTCAACAGAATGAAGCAAGCAAGCAAGACGTCATGGACAGCGAGCTCACCGTGCTCGACGACCGCCGTGTGACAATCCTGCCGATGCCCAAAGGTGCCATGTCACCACCGAAAACAATCCACTCGCGAGGACCTGAGCAGAGTGCGAGAAGAAAAGAGAGAGAGAGAGAAAGGACATGAAGAAGAAAGGAAGGATGATGCTAGTGCGACGAGACGAGCGAGTTCTTGTACTTGCCAGTGGATGTCAGCCGCACACCCAAACTCCTGACCGGGCTGGGGGGCGAGCTGGTCAGCCTTCATCTGGAGCAGCCTTTCATGGAGTGTGTGGCTGACAAGGCGGATCGCTCGCAGGGCTAGGCTCTCCTATACGAGTCAGGATGCATCTAAGAACATCATGACCCATTGCGACATGCCACTGAAATGAGTCAGAGGGTGGAATCGTCCACGTACCTGACGACGGAGCATCGATTGATGGTATGATTGCGCAATGGGTCGAGGAAAGAACGTAGGCTAGCATTTCGGATGCATAGAGATTGACCTCGGCAATCTCAACGTCTGAATCTCGGCGAGGCCAGTGAGCTTACGGTCGCAAGAACGTCGCATCCAGTCGTGTACAAAACAATCAGCTATGACAAGAATGCTTCGACTTGTATACGCCATATCCGCGCATATTCGCTGTCCCGGGCTAGCAACGCTTCGTGCGTACCTGCTTCCTGAATTTCGCCGTTGTCCATGTACCTGGCAGAGGAAAACGGACGATCAATACAATCGCATTGTGTCGGAGGATAACGGAGACGTACAGGACGAGGTCTGCGTGCCGCGTCAAGTTTCCGAACCTGTGGGAGGAGAAAACCATGGTCTTGTTTCCACGTAGGGCACGCAGTCTTTCAAACAAGTCTACGGTACGTAACGAAAGGTGAGGGTAAGCGAACCCATGCGTAAAGAGGCGTGGCATACCATGCTCTGCGCGTGGATCGAGCGAGGCGCTCGGCTCATCAAAAAGGAGGAGGCCGACGGAGGATCCCGCTTCGGAGACGAGCGAGCGCATGAACGTTCGCGAGCTAGTGGATTTCGAAGGGAGGGAATTAGTAGCATAATAGACAGTAAGACTAACTAGGCATACACGGCCAATCGCTGCATTTGTCCCCCGCTCAACGCCGACTTGTCCGTCCCGCGCAGCGCACCTGCGCCACGAACGCGACTGTAGTCCACTTTGCGTCCAAATAGCATGGCGGTACCTTCAGGAAGGCCAGAGTAATAGTCCTTTACGGGCCGGTCGAGGTAGGTGTCAAACCCCTCAGGGAGCTTGTCAATGAATTCTTCAGCGCCACCTAGCCGGGCCGCTTCGCGTATCTTGTCGTCGTCGGGTGTAAGATCAGGGTTTCCGAGGGATATGTTGTCTTTAATCTGGGAGGTGGAAGAAATAAACCAAGAAAGGTGCCGAAATTAAAGGGATACCCACCGATAATGGGAAATAAGTATAATCCTGGAATAAGATTGACATGGCACGGCGTAAATCGGCAAGTTTCAGCGATTTGATGTCCTGACCATCAATGAAGATCGTGCCCTCAATCGGATCATATATGCGCGCAATCAGTTTCAAAATCGTGCTCTTCCCAGAGCCGTTGGCACCGACGATGACCTATGTTGGCAGAAAGGTTCAATAAATGGCTACACGCAGACATGAAGAGAAGGACTTACGCAGAGCTGCCCGGGCCCAATCTTGAATGAGACGTTACGTAGCGCGTAGCTTTCTGAGCCGGGATATCGAAAAGATACATTGCTTGGAGTATATGAGGTAACATCATTGATGTATGATACCTATACCTACCTAAATTCAATCGAGATTCCGTGACGAAGGGTTTGCTGGTTTTCGGGAAACGATACGCTCCCGTCTACGACTCTATTGCGGATGTTGGCTATTTCATACAGCTTCTGCACGCTCGCAAATTGTTCGGCGAGGGAAAATGATTCTCCAAAGAGAGCAAAGAGGCTTGAACTAAATGTACTAGCAGTCTGATTAATGAGAGTGAGGGAAGCAATTGAGACGGGTATCGATGTGGGGTATTGTGTAGCTCTAAGAGTGAAGACAATCTGGCATCCGTAGTCAGCCAACCGAATGTGAAACGACAATGGATCCCGAACTTGAGGCAGCTCCTGCATCAACTCACGCAGAACCGACGTCAATGTCAACTGATCTTGAAAGAAGTGGGCGAATCTTGCGTCCGGGAAATCACCTGCATCATCTCCGACACGGCTTGCAGCGTCCCGATATACTGTGAGGATTAGCAAAACGATGTTAAAGCTGCCGTGAGGTGGCGCACGTTTTCTCAAGTGCTCGCCCAGAGAGCCGGCAACAAGTTCTTTACGATGTGCAGGGTTGTCCACTAGGTGCTTGTAGCCCTGCATGCGAACGTAATCGTCGTTTGTAGTGGTTGCAGCCCATACTGGTCGTAAACTAAGTACGAGAACGAGAGACCACGAAGATACGAAGTAGACAGTACCTAGTGAGCCGTGGGGGTTGAGATGCTTCCTACTGAACCATTGGAACAGTGACTGAGAGAAACTGAGAAAACAAAGTAGTGGGCCATCTCGCTGATGCCGCAGTACGGCGATAAGGACTGAAAACTGAGAGAGTAGTCGAATCACGGATGTTAGGATACTCGACATCACTCGGATGGTGTCCCAAGCTACACTGGATCTCCAAGACATGGGCCAAGCACTCTCGAGTTGATGTTGTATTGCAGGATCCTCGTAGGTAGGGACGTCGAGTCGTGCCATGGCGTGAAATATGTGATGCGAGTAGAATTGTTTGACAGCTTTGTTGAGTGCGGTCGATGTACGTTGCTTGGAGTATTGCAGGACACGTTCAGCCATTGTGCACGCAACACGGCCAACGGCAACGTGAAGGAGGACGTTCTTGTCGACTGTGCGTTTCTCCACTGCAACCTCGACCTACGTAATATCAAACAACGCGATCGGGTATAAATAAGGCAATGCATACCAGCAGAAGAAGCTGTCCAGAGTACCTGGGGAGAATGTGAGAAGGTTAATACGCGTCCAGGACGCGCAACTGACCAGAGTGAGACCGCAGGTATGAGGGAGGTAGCGACTTCGAGAGCAAGGTAGAGAACCATCAAGACCAGACAGTGTCTTATGCTACATATATCCTTGAGCATTCTCCATACATAGGGGAGGCTTCGGAGTATCTGTGAAGCTGTTTCTAAGCGCGAGGCGCCTGGGATGGGGATGTGAGAGTGCTTCTCCTCGTAGAAGTCCCATACGCCCATGCGCGTGTGTCTGACGCGTGTAGTATCGTGCGGGTCGAATACACCCGGTCTTTGCAACGGTTTTCGCGGTTTCTTACCCATGGTCGTGGTAGCAGTGAAAGCTTTGCTGTGTACAGGCCTCATCTACAACATGTATAAATTTGGTAACTCATTGTCGACGTTCGCGACTCAGCTTCACCGACCTCAACGACGACGACCGCGCAATGTCGACCAAAATGGCCTCGGACCTCTCTTCGCTGCTCAGCTCGTCCAAGGCCCTCAACACCCATCTCTCCAGACCCGGCCTCCCCTCTGTCAACCTCACCCTCGACCAGATCGAGGCACAGTCCCGGAGACTCGTTTCTCGCCAACCGAGCGCGCCGGCGGACACAGACAGAGCGTGAGCCCGGTGCCACACACCCGCTTCGTACATCCTGCTCACACTCGCCTGCATAGAAACTATCTGTTAGCACAAGCACACGTCGATGCGCCCACGCTTGCTAGTTCGATAGCGCACTTGAACACGTCTACTACCTTCTCTCCACTACAACCCCTCCAAGACACGGATGTCGCAGGTTACCTCCGTCATGCGCACGAACAAAATCTCATATCCACCATCGAAGAGGGGAGGAGAGAGACGCAGGAGGATTTTTATCGACTCCTCGAAGAACGTAGCAGGAAGGACTGGGAGGCGAAGAAAAGACGCGTGTTCGAGGAACTCGGAGGTCGCTCGATAAGTGACAACAAGGGGCTGGCCGAGATGAAGAAGAGCTTCCATGCGAGGGGAAGTCTCACCGTGCGTGACGCGCTGCCTTGCCTTGTTTTCGCTTTCTGAGACTCTCGCCCCATAGGCAAGCACAGGCCCAAGCCTGACACTCCAGATGCAAAGCAAGATGATGGCGTACGACCGTGCTGTCGGCGAGCTGAACGCAGCAAGATTACGCGGAACCTCGTGTCCAGTCATCCATCTCCTTATGCAAGCTGCTGCGAGTCTCAACGCCGAAGTATACCGATAATATTTCTCCATGCGACCGTTGACATTCACGCGTCCCTCAGGCAGTGTCTTCCCAAATGATGTTCAATTTCCGCGTCCTCGCAAAAATTACTGGCGAACCCCCCGCTCTCCCCCCTGTCGAGCACGCAGGTGCACACATTCTCAATGCTCCCTTGTTCGAGAGAAAGTATGCACGCACCTATCTCGCTGATACAGATTCTCGTGAGGCATCTACGCTTCGGACTCAAATCGCCAAAGGATCCAGAGAAGCACTGGAGGACCAGTATTGGAATGTAATCGAGAGGTCGATCCAGTCACGGCCTATGGAGGCACGTCTTGGCGGTGACCCGAGTGTAGCGAACAAGATCCGGGCGTACCTGCTGATGAGATACTACAAAAACGGAGAGTGGGAGGATAGGATAGAGGTAGGCTGTGTTTTCTCTCTCACGACGGAGTCAGACAACGCGTTGCCGTAGCTTGTGGCTGGCCAGCCATTGTGGGCAAAGCTGTACTACCTCGTACGTACGGGGCATGCACAGGAGGCCCTCGATGAGGCTCTCCGATATCAGGCAGCGATCGACCATCGAGAGGCCAACTTTGTGAGCGACTTCAAGTCTTGGATCGAGTCTCCAGATAGACGGTATGTCGGGGTAAAATGTACTCGACGTGTCCCACATCTCATTGTCGGTCAATAGATTGTCGAAATCACACAGAGATCATCTGCAAAGCGTTTATAATGCCCATATGTTACACTCTGCTTCAGCAGACCCATTCAAGCTTGCACTATACAAACTCATGGGCCGTTTGGAGCCTTCTAGACGTGCAGTACCTCAGGTCACTACGACAACAGAAGACTGGCTGTGGTTTCAAATCGCGATGGTATATATCGAGTTTGAGTCAGAAATACGCTACAGATCTAACTGACGAAAATCAGGTCGAAGAGGAAGAGGAAGGAGGACTTCGTGGATTGACCGAAGTCTTGTTGAGCTATGGCGAGCGACACTTTGATGCAGCCAATCAAGGGATCTGGGCGAGTGTACTACTCCTGTGTGGACAATTTGAAAGGGTTCGTCATTTACCTAAACTCACTGGGTGTCATATTGACTAATTACTTTCTACCCTTGCAAGGCTGTGGCCACACTGTGGGAGCGTCCAGAAACCGAAATTGAGGCCGTTCACCTCGCGATTGCATTGGCATACCATGGCCTGCTGCGTGTTCCTTCACGTGCAGAGACGTCTGAGCTCGGCCCCTGTACGTCTT
This sequence comes from Tylopilus aff. balloui, assembly GCA_038089055.1. Taxonomy (NCBI): domain Eukaryota; kingdom Fungi; phylum Basidiomycota; class Agaricomycetes; order Boletales; family Boletaceae; genus Tylopilus; species Tylopilus aff. balloui. Next base: position 6,765 of record JBBPKC010000181.1, read on the forward strand.
TTCATCTTTTGTGCGATACACGACTGCTGAGAAGTCATGTCGACAGTGACCTTATCGCCCCTCAACCCTCCCGCTCTGAGCCTTTCCACACTGGTCTGGCGCTATGTCCGCCAGTTTGTGAAGATGGACGCGAAAGAAGCACTCCAATATGTCTATTGCGTTTGCTTATCCGCAGACCAGGGTAACGGCGTCGGAAAAGAGAACTTGGAGAGTGCCTGGGAACTTGTGCGGCGTATCATCGTGTTGGCACACTCAGGGCCAGCCTGGGAAGAGCTCGTCGGCGGATTTAGACCAGACGGCACGAAATTCGTATGTATTGCCCGTCTGCTCGTCGTTGTGGTCCAGCTTCTCTGACATCCGAGGGGTATATAGAGTGGCGTCGTCGAGCAGGGGGCTTCGCTGCTCCAGCTGCAGAATACGGCGCAATATAACGAGCAAATCCTTATTCGCGCTGCGCGTGAGTCCGAGGCCAATGACCGCATCCCTGAAGCGATCAAGCTGTACAATCTCGCAGGCGATTATGCCACCGTGATCGCATGCCTCGCGCAAGCACTCGGGAACACGCTCTCATTGCCGACGACAGGAGGGGAGAACGAAAAGGGGAGAGTGATTGAAAAGACGGCTGTCGAAATTCTGCGACATTATGAGAGGATGAATAGGGCTGTGGGGCGTGACAGAGACGCCGCCGTGAAGCTTTTGAGAGTGAGAGAGGCGATGAACGCAAAGAACGCTGGCAGACCGGACGTTACACTTGAGGTAACCATTTCTTATCACGAACCTTGCAAGGCTGACCCGCGTTTGGTAGATCATGGAATCAACAGATCTCATTCCTTTGGACGGGGATGTCGCGAAAATCACTCGCAAGGCGGAAGAGTTTAAAGATCTACATGACGCGCTCCAGCGCAACTTGCAAGTTTACTTGCCTCTGACAATGGATTCGCTGGCTGCTGTACACCAATCGGTCAAAGCATCTGCTGTCGCTGAAGCCACGCGACAAATGGTGAGACCTGCTTACGTTCTTCGGGACCCCTTGGTCTGACTTTTCTCCCTTTTCAGACCCTGAGCTCACTAAGAAAGAAATCGAGGTCATTGATGGTGTTTGCTGGGATTCTGAAATATCGGATGTCGCCCGACGTGTATTCATATCTGGCTAGGTTGGACGTCGAGATCGCATTGTGAGAAAAAATCTGTAGTAGTCTTCACATTTGTTTTTTGAAAACAACGTACCTGATGCGTACCGCGATAGTGATATGGAACGCTAGCTAAGATAGGGTGCATTTCATCGTTGGGCTGGTACTAGATCCTCCTCGTCTTCGTCTCCGTCTGCCTCAATCCCACCCTCAGTCGCTTCTTCCGGGCTAATGTTGTTCCTCCCGCTCCCCTGGCTCTGACACTAGAGGTCGGGTAAGTCAGGACGGAGGTCCATGGTCACGTATTTGGGCTCACGTGGTACACCGCGGTCCAAAATCCGCTCCAATACATGGCATTCAACGCATTATCGAACGCCTCGTCGCGGCCGACCATCGTCGTCGACGGAGGGGGGACGAAGAACGGGGCGGTCGCAGCTGGCCTGACACTGGTGTCCGCGTCGTTGACAGAGGGGATAGCGAGCGAGGGGTCGTGCGTCGGGACGTAGGTATCGAAGTCAAGCGGGGCGGTGTCGGTTTCAGTGTCGCCGTCCGCTTCTTGTTGCACCCGGGGTAGTGGCGGCAGGTCGTGTTTCGGGCCGGGTTTATGTTTGCCAGGGCCTGGTTGGGGCGCGGGCGGTTTATTGTACCACCTGATATACGACGAACGCGTCGGCCGTCTGGTCGTTCAAGATTAATAAATGGGACGCACAGCGGGGACTTTTTTACGGCTTCCGTCTTCCAGGCTTTCGACGTGCCGTGGTAGGCCTTGGAAAGAGGACGTGAGCGACGCGTCTGCGTCAGAAGGAACCGGGGCAGGAAAAGGGTACCTCATACTCGGCCTCCGCAGAGTTCCACGCGTCGATGAGGGCCGTATCGTCCCAGATCTCTTCGTGCGTGAGTAGTCGGCTCTCTTCCTCTTCTTCGTCCTCGCCTGCGCCTTCGTTCCCTTGTTCTGCCTCCTCGTCATACCCCTCCACCTCCTCGACGGCCTCGGCAGAGGACGTCGTGGCGGATCTAGTGCCTACAGGTGCGCTACCATCTTCGTCGTATGCCACGCCGACCGCGGTACTCCCTGGGTCGTCCCAATGCTGGACGAGCACTTTCTTGGTTGGGTCAGATGGGAATTTCTGTGGGCTGCGGTGATTTCGTTTGCGCTTCTTACTCGGTGGTCGGAGTGCGTTGGAGTTTGGCCCGGTGGGTACAGGAGCGGACTGAGTTGTTGGATGCTCGTCGAGGTCGTATTGAATGAGTGGACGCATCGTGAGGGGTGGGGGGGTGTAGCCCTAATAGTTATGGTAAGGGGCCTTAACTCGCGGACTCCGTGACTGGCGCCGCGTCCCTGCGAGAAGAAGCACGGCTGCTGGATGTGCGAGAACTCCCTTGCTAATCCTCGATCATCACGTCGGTGACGGCTCACTCAACACCACCGTGATGTTGCACTCTGGCATTGCCGCGTTTCTACTGTCAGTCGTTTAAGGGGAACTCAACGCCCAAGCGAGTCGCAAGTGAAAAACGGCTGCCCAAGCGTTACAGTACAGTTCTGGGTTCACCCAGCCATTTGTAGGGGCATTAGTGATACTCTTTTCTCGGATGACCTCGTAGATGCTAGGAAAGTCTCAGGTCATATCATCACCATAGCATAAGGCGCGTCTCATTTCGCAAGTCAGATGTCGAACTTCATCGCAACCTTGCCTGGAACACTGCTGCATCTTTCGACGACTTCTTGTCTAGGCCGTGATTGCCCTGCATGAGCCCGGATTCCAATCACAATTCAGCATACACTAAAGGCTTCGTAAGTACAATGCTCGATGTTGAGCGCGGTCCTTCCGACCTCTTTCCTTTGGTCCAGTCCTTTCCCTCTGAGACCCTAACATTCCTCTGCAAGGAGGAGTGAGATAAGTTGGAACGCAGTCATGGATTTGGCAAGTAGATTCCCCTCACGGTCACCTTCGTAACCCAGGTATGCTGCAGTCCATCTCTTTCGGCTAGGTGGTAGGGACGCTACGAGAGTATACTTAAATTCTTCGGAGCCAACACCGTGGCCAACTGAGGTGAGCGCTCGTGTGGGGTCTTCACGTGAATAAGATGAGCGGCGATGTCATCTCCCTCGGCTGCTTGAGACCTATAGAACCTGCACTTGGTGGATATGACGGAGTGATATCCGTGAGGCTCGTGTATGGTCCTAAGAGCCTCCCACATCTGTGCGGCGGTCTCTGAGTGACAGATGTATACCACCTGCTCATTTTCGATCAACGTGCATGCGAGAAGGTCTTTCCTTTCCCAAACCTCAGCCGTGTCTGGGTTTTGCGGCTTGGGTTCCGATCTGTTGGTGATCTCCCATGCCTCTTGGAACTCGAGGACGACAGACATGCGGGCGCTCCACGCATACCAGTCGCCATCCTTGAGCTTCTGTATTTCGGGAGCGAAATCGAATAGCATATCTAACTCGGGCTGGGTAGGGTTGTTGCCAGTGTCGCTCGTGGTGTACTAGTTACTGGCCAACGGATGATTCAGTGTGGGAACTGGGTGTGGCGAGAATAGGGGCCAGCTCCTGGACAGGTGTCTGAAAAGGGGGTCCTGTAGGCAAGAGCGATGGCGCAGTAGACGGCCGTGACGGATTGTCGGATATGTCGTGATATGCCTCTAGAGCACAAGCCATCGGTTGGAGTATGATAGCGAACACTGGAGGGGGAAAGAACCAAGGCTGTCGAGTACGGGTACGACGGAAATGTCGAGCTTGCAGATGACTTGCGTTGAACGAGATGGTGGTGGTGTATGGTCAACATTGCGATTAGAAATGCAGTAGATGGTGGGCTTAGGGTAAGCGTATGTGACCTGCGTGACTTGCTCATACCCTTTGTAGCTCACTAAAGTACTAGTATGTGAGCGAGTATACGGCCGAGACATTCGTCAGAGGGTTAATCAATTGCAAAATCTAGTAGACGAGGCCCAGGGCGAACCATAGCAGTGAGATCCTGGCTTCGTTTCCCCATCAGACCCCGCTCGCGCCCAACACTCACAGATGGATTCGGGCCGACGCAACAGACAGACTACCGTCGCGCCACCGAGATCAACGTTATGAACGAGGTCGTACTTTCCACGCTCGTCCGTGATGTCGAATAAATTTTGTGCCTGGGATTGACCAATATGGGACGACGGCGACGACGGCGGTGGCGAGTGTATACGGTGAGGACACGGCGAAGCATGGACAATCGGACGCACGTGACTGCCTGCCAGTGGTCTTCGATGGCTGCTCACCACAGCCACAGCACGGCAGGCGACAGTGCGGTCGCTCCTAGTTGCTCGGTCGGCCCCTCCATACTGGACTTCAAAGTAAAGGGTCTTATGAATCACCAAAAACTGAAGCTCTGACAGGGAGTATAAGAGGGACAGGTGTCTTTGTGTTATCTGTTGTTCACTCCGTCGGTTTCCAAATGCACTTTGTTAACGAAACCAATGTCTCGTCAACTTCTGGCGCAAGACGACGCGCCGGTTCGTTGAAACCGAACGGCGCAACATGTTCCTGGGTCGCTCTATTCTTCCTTGTTCCATGATCGTCGCCCTCGTCGCATTCGCGGTTGTGCTGCTCCTTCCTTTCCTTGGAAACGTATTCGACGTAGACAAAAACGCGCCCTACAGCACGGTCAAAGAAATGTGATACGTCCCTCTGAACGGATAACATGACGCCGATGACGGGTTGCGATCGTCTCACAGCCGACATCGTTTACACGCTCGCGTTGGCCCGGGACGTCATCCCGCTGAACCCGGAGCAGCCCACTGCTGCGTTTCTCGAAAAACGCTCGCGAAAGTACACTGATCGGCCCGCGTTCTCCGCTGAGGCGCTATACGTCGCCCTGGTCTTCTCGCGCGTTTTGACACTCATGGGACCGGGTACGACAGGTTCGATTCGAGTGGCCGACCCCGGGCTCCCGGTATGGGCCGAGGTTCAAGGTTACATCGACTGTTGCACTAGGTTTTCAACGAAAAGACCGTACTGCGTTACCATGACAAACAAGTGCAGAGTGTACGAGTTGTTCATTTATTGGACGACCTGGCGCACAACGCAGCTCATTTTACCAGATGTTTCTCCCCGTACGTCCAGAGGAAGCCGGCATTCACACCAAGACCCTAGACAAGTTCTCGGCATCCGTGGTCGTGGAGGTCGCGTATAGATACGACATAAATGGTAGAGAGACGTTCATCATGTCGATGCAACAGACTTCAGACATCGTGCTCTAACGCTCAACACTTTTCTCGGATGACTCCGCAGATGATATCATTACCAACGGAGAACGAAGCACACGGAGCGTCTCGTTTCGCACCGATGTCGACACGTCATCACAACCTAGCCTGGAACGTGACTGCATCGCGCACATATTTCTTTGCTTGGATCCTGTCCAGGTCTGCAGTCGCGATTGGCCTGCATTCTGTCGCATGGTTGTATCCGAGCCTGGATTTCAATCACGGCTCAGCACACGCGGACGGGTTTCATAAGTACAGTGCTGAAAAAAAGCGTACCTGGTTCGGCCATCTTCACCACCGGCTTCAAAAAACTCGGGCCGACGCAACAGACTGACAGCCGTTGCGCCACCGAGACCAACGTTACGAGCGAGACCGTACTTTCCGCGCTTGTCTGGGATGTTGAATAAATTCTGTGCTTGCGATTTGTCGCACCCTGTGCGGGCCTTGTGAGCGTAACGACGGAAGGAACGCACATCCGCGTAATTTAAATCGAGTTAGGAGTGGTCGGACTGGAAGAAGCGGTGCGTAACACGTGCCCATAATGGAGAAATGCATCCCTAGTCCAGTTGCACCAATAGGATGACCTCTTGCCTCAAGGCCGCCCCTAGGGTTGATGACCAATTTACCACCGTACTACGTCAAGTGAGAATTGCTCACTGGTCCGGGTAAAGGGAACTTACGGTGTTATCATCACTATCCACAATCTTGTGAGCATCTTCTATGGCGCAATGACCCAAGGCACCATACACGGCCAACTGGTCGAGTTGATTCCTGTCATCGTCGAACAACGGCGGGGGAGCTGTGCGCCCACTTTCGCTGGAGCAAAGTAGTCGTGTAGCTCAATCACACCAACCTCGTCTCGCCCCTGCCCTGGCGCGAACCCAGCCTGTGCAAAAACCCTGTCTGCACAACGCGCAGTCACACCATATCCGACCAATACCACGGCACTCTCTGATCGAACGTGACTGGATGGTCTGTCTCCAGTCCTTGGGCAACGATTTCGATGGCTTGGTTCTCAAGTTTGTGAGCGTGAACGAGGTCCTCAGAAGCAGCTATACAACAGGCTGCTCCGTCCCGATATTCAGAAAGGTCAGCGTGTCAGTTTTTACTAGTGCAAAAGGTCGGTCGCCTTACAGATGTTGGTGTGCACATGAGCTTCGCGAGCGGGTCAGTAACTTTGGGTGAATTTAAGACTTGCTCTTTGGTCCATCGTCCCGAAACTGAGCATACGGATTATTGACGGCATGCTTGGAGGCTATTGTGTCAGACGCTAAGCAACTACACTCAAGAATGTCATTCACGAGACGTAGAACCTACCAATTTTGGCAAAGTGCTCGACGTTTGCACCGTATTTGGAACAGAGCTTCTTTCCGGCGTTCCCAAACGGTCTCGGAGTCGCAGGTGCAAAATTTTCGCCAAGTTGGTCCTCCGGTTCTACGAACCTGATGCCCCACAGGGCAGTCGGCCCTAACCGATCGGGTATTGGTTAACAAGGCTGCCTGCGCTCATACGCTCGAATCCAAGCGCGAGTGCACACTCCACCAGAGATGTTTTGATGGCACTGGTGGCGTGAACGAGAGCAGTGCTTCCGCTGGAGCATTTATTGTTAACATTCGTCATTGGGATACCTGTCATACCGAGGCCATAAAGGGCACTCTGTCCGGCAAATCTCCATCTGAGCCGGCGCGCATTGGAGGGTGGGTGGCGCAAAAACCTACCTGGCCACTTATGGACTCACTGTAGCAATACCCGACAAACGCGGTCCCCACAGCGTCATATGTAATACCTATAAGGTGACACTCTGGGGAATTTATCATAGGCAGATCTCGTGCGGCTTACCTGCATCGAGTAGTGCCCTGTAGTGCCCTTATTCCGGCCTCCAAACTCGTCTAACGGGTAGCATGTTCTGCTTCTGGAGCAAGCAAAAAAAAAGAGGGACTCACCTCTTCAGTCGTTCCCTCACCTCTAGGTGGGGGAGTCCACAGTGATGAACTCCATTATCCACGAGCATGTAAAAGATAAGAAGTACCTTCACGACTGCTGTAGACCAGCAGCCAATGATGAATGTTCGCCTGAGCTTGGATGGAGACACAGACGAAGACAAAATGACTCAATGATGGGCGTATAATTTATAGACGGCGACGCCATGCAAGGTCCTGTGGTTTACCCTTTCCGATTTACTACAAAGAGGCGAAATGAACAATGTGTTCCACACTGAGCGAGTCTCCTTCATTGGCCCGGAGGGCATCTGAAATATTTGCCATCAGTGTGGCAGTACCGTGAAGAATTGTCACGTAACGTCTGGACACCAGTTTTCCATGGAAATAGTGAGCGCTAGTTAGTCGACTACTTCACAGCCAAGGGCCCGACCACCGTATGTCATTACCTGGTGCCAACACGCAAAATAACGACAGTCCAATGAATCCTGCTACACCAGCAAGGTAGGCGTCTACAGCATAGTCTTAACAGATCAGGAGTGATGCCAAATAAGAGTTACATTTGCAGGACATGATACACGCACGTCGACGACGATTGCGTTACTCTTCGCAAGCTCATAAGCCTTTCTATGGAAGGGTTCTACTCGGCCTAGGGTCAGTAGTTTTTTTTTGGCTTGTACGCTCAACCCCCGATCCTCCGCATAATCCGAAAGTGGATACTCGAGCCTGGCTCCAACTAACCTCTTGTTACGTCACTTACATTCCTGCTCAGATGTCGCTTAGACATTTGGATGACGAAAGACGTACTAGGAGTGACAGTCGCATGGGTTCAGCGTGTGCGGACCGGTGGCGAAAAGTCTTTTTCCGCTCGTGGCTTACGGTGGAGACGACCGAGTACCGCCCGGGAGAAGAAGCATACGTGATGACATCGTAAATTGTCGGTGGCCTGGATTCCAAGACCCATGCATGAGCGTAGGTTGTGAGTTTATCACCGCATGCGAACAGTCCGAGCGAAGTCACGGTCGACAGCTTTTCGAGTTTCTTGTCATGCTCCACGCACAAGCTACATCGTGGCTCAAGGATGCTGATCTCTGCGTTTATGCTCGTGGTTTCTTGGAGTGTAGACATTCCGTAATCACACCACTTGCTGGCGGGTAGGATGGTGATGAAGTGCCTGGACCGAGGCTAGATTGAGGTAAGTAGCATGAACACGCACGATCAGGAAGGCTTCTTCCTAAACTTCTCAAGTGCGACCATACGTTCCAAACCGAGAGCAGCGCGCCGCTCTACAACAGAGACATCCAATGTTGTTGAACCGAGAGTGGGAAAATAACCGGAAGTTCGGGCAGGGTACGTTTCCGACCGGTACAATCGTTCCATGGGCTCTTGCACACTCGGGTTTGCCGGTGACATAGACTTCTTCTGAACCAGCTCGGAGCAACGGACAGGTCGGTTCGCTGAGCAGAGCAATATGGCAGCAGGAAAGCTTCACGTATCATGTCGGTGGACGGTCGTATTGGACCCTGCCTGGCAGGTTTTGTACGCAGGAGGGCTAGACACAACTACTTACCGAACTGGGGGAGTCTTGGCTCTGTGGACGCAAGCGGATCACGGTTTGACAGCACTCATTCATCAGGAGGAAAATACCGTTTACAGCGAGTCTACAACGTGAGTAATCGCGTTCTTCGACAGTCACATCAATTCGACCCCTCGTCATAAGTTGGCGAGGCTTGGTGGAAGCGAATATTTTGATGCCTTCTTTGTCTTGACCTTGGCTAGGTGACATCTACACGTAGATGACGTCCATTCCGACGCATGATTATACCCGAGTCTGGTTTGAGATGACAGAACAGCATACGCGATCAACTCATCAGAATGCTAGTCAGGCCATGGTGCAAGTCACACTTGTGCCAGAAGGTATGCAGTAGAAAGATTACTTGGTCACTCATGGAATCACCATAGGAATACACAACTTATCCAGCGTCGACAGCGTCATATGTTATCTTCATAAATGCGCTTCAAGGGCGTCTAGAGTGAGAATATATTGTCCACCTTACCTGCATCGAGTAGAGCTTTGTGCCAGCTCCCAAACTCAGCTAGCAGGTAGTATATATTGATCAAGGAAAGGGGGGGAGCGGGAAGAACGGAAATTTTACCCCTTCGGTTGACTTCTCGCCCTCGGGCTACAGAGTTCACAACGATCAGCTTCGTCGACGCCTGTCACGCAAGTGAGAAATACCTTGACAAAGGCTGTGGATCCACATCCAATGATAAATACTCGCCTGAAAGAATGGCTGTTGAAGCTGAGGGGACTCATTGAACTGTCTGGAATGATATTCCCTCACTTTTCTCGGATCACCTTGGGTTCGAAGGTAGCGATTGTCTTTCAGGGTCGAAGATGATGTTATGTTACAGGAGGTACCCAGGGAAGTGCTGTAACATGGGTGAGCAACTCCTCAAACCAGGATACCCGAGCATCAGTAATGAGTGATCTGGGACTAACTATCTTTTGGAATTACGGTGTCATTATCGCAGCCACCAGCTTTTGCTCATAAGTATGGCTACCACGATGGGCATCAAGTCAAGAATTGGTATCTTTTGCTTCAGCAAACAGATAAACAATCAGCCGTCGCACAACCTGACATGATTATGAACTCCGTTCCATTCTAGGCATAGCTCCAACTTACCTCCACGTTTACGCTATTCCCGATCAAACGGTATCTTGACTTTATTGATACGCCGGGTGGCCATATGAAGTCAGAAGGAGGGGTGTTCACATTAGTAAAGTGGAAGATTCGAAGAAGTTCCGCAGGTGTGAAATATCGCAGACGGAGAGGATCCAGTATCCGCACAGCATCTTCCTCGCCGCGTGCACGTGCACTAAGAAATAAGTCAAAAACTTGCGTTGTCTACATGGCCGATGAGCAAGGTTGGTCCGAGACTGGTTGAACTTAAAGGACACACATCAAGGCTTTCGTTCATCTGGAGAATCGAGCCAGCACGTTCCACGAGTTGCGTGTAGCCTCGTGCCGTTGTGAACGGTCACCTAGAAAAAATGGGGGATCACTTACCTCTAGTGAAGCAGCAAGTTCTAGTACTGGATGGTAGGACTATATCAAACAACCGGCCCCACTTGTTCAGCACACGGTCTGGAATCTTAGACCGGGCAAACGTCTCCTCGTCCATAATCAAGTCTATATAGTTCACGAGAGCCGCTGAACCTGGGTCCAGCATCTGTTGGAACTCGTTGTGAGGATCATGATGTGGTGGAATACAATCAAGTAGATTATCTGGCTTGATCGAATCGAGGCCGGCAAATCTAAACGGAGCGAGTTTTGCGAGGAGATAGTAACGTAACCGTGAGTTTGGGATACCAATTTGTAACGGATTCAAAATGAACTCGGTCGTGACATATCCAAGTCTTTGCAGGGCAGATACGAGATGATACCGCGTCGTGGAGTCCTTGCGCGTGGGTTCAGAAAATACTGTCAAGGCGACCGGGTCGTCGACGTACTCGGAATCCTGCTACGTTCTCTACCAGGAGATGACGCGGATGCATGCTT
>JBBPKC010000183.1:0-12225 GCA_038089055.1 Tylopilus aff. balloui
GAGATCATAGATCACGGTATGCAAGACCTTCTCAAACAGAGGCTCGTTTTCCTCCCACTTGTGCGAGAACATCGCATAACGATAGTGCTGTGTAACATCCTGCTCGATGCGGGTGTGATCAATAGATGTCGTCATGGATGAGGTCAACTTGTTGAAGATCGGGAGGGATTCGAATGAGGCCGCTTGTTGTGATTTGTCGAAAAGGCGGCCGGAGATGGTATCAATGAGCACCCGTGGCGAGTCTTGGATGGCGTCCCGAACACTTCTTCGGATTGCTATCCTCGTATCCCCAGGATTTACATACTGGAGATGAAGAGCTGGGGCTCAAGATTAATAGATGAACTCTAGTATGACGTCGACACCTTCACCTCGAATTTGTGGATCGGAAGATTGTGACATCACAGAGAACATTGTCTCGAATGCGCTAATCGCATTTCCATAGTCCCCTGCATGATGTAACGCAGCATGTTTCCTCTCGTAGCCCCACGGAGACGATGGATCGAGCTCGATCATCTGGTGATAATCTATGGATAACGACTAGATGCACGAGACGAAGGGACACACCTTATTCGCATCACCCAGTGCTTCTTTCCACGATCCTTTAGCAATGTACGCCTTGCCTCGTTTGATGAGAAGGCCTTCTGGTGTGGCTGGGTCGAGGGATAGTGCAACTGAATACTGGAGAACGGCATCGTCATACTGTCCGGCACTCATTGCTGTATCGCCACGGTTCTCTAGCCTGATTAGATAACGATCTCTGAAGCCTAGGATGCATCGGTCGTATCAACATGGACACTTTGTTTGAAACCACTCACCGAGAAACCAACCAAGCTGGTGATCATCAGTGGGTGATTGGACTCCTAATTCGTCCACCATTTGGAGAAAGCACTGGCCAGCGTCCATTATGCGGTCTGTTGTTTCGAGACGGTCACATATCGCCTGATATATTGTGAATTTCGGAACGATGAACTTCAAGCCGAGATTATCAGTGCCATGAAGTGCAGGCTCAGAGGAGATGCCCACGCTAGCAGTAGATTCCATTGCATCTTTCCATGAACTCCTCAGCAAAGTCGCTCCTGCCCACGCCTCCAAGAGCAGTGCATGAATCGATGAATTAAGTGCCACAGTAGATAAAGTCGTCGCATCATCGTGCCGGGCTGAGTTCGATGTTGCATCACAATCTGGGAGGGGAGAAGAAAGACAACGTTGTGCGAAATCTGATAGAGAAAAATGAATGAATGCATAGTTGGGAAGTAGCCAGGAAATAAATTCACCAGCAACCCATTCTGTAATGATGGGGCTACCTTCGACTACATCGTTGATGGTATATACCATTTTCAGTAGCGAATTGGTCGCTTCCTGGGTGCGACCTGCAGCAAAAAGTGCCTCACAAAAGCGCTGATGGATCGTGATGTCGAGATCGTCGAATTTCCAGCCAGATATCTGTCAGGGAAAGTGGGCGATCAACACACTCAAAGACTTTAGGCTTACGAGCGAGACTACAGATAATGACCAACTTATGTCGTGGGGAATTCGGGCTCGTGTAAGTTCGAACGACTGTGCAGCACTCTCGAACAATTGTGCCGCGCCCTGATGGTCGCCACATTCCACATGCGAGTTGCCGAGGACAAGGTACATATACGCCTGTAAGGGCTGTCAGTGGTTGCATTTGCTGCACGGTAGCAGTTTGTGGATGAACCTGAACCATATAGCAAATCGAGTTGAACTGCACCATAGCAATGAGGTCATCCATGCGAGATATCGCATCAGGGTGCTCTCCTGCTATAAAGGTAATGATCGCCTAGGGGACATGAGCGACTCAGGGAAAGGCGAGTCGGAAAAACACATGCCTTGATGAGAAGCAGAAAAGTCGTATGGGATGAATGGAAGCGCTCAAATGCTATATCGCATGCCCGATACCCCTTATGCCTTTCGCCCTTGCCGACATACGCTATACTCTTTGCAATGTAACCAATGACGGATGGCTGAATGTTGAGGGCCTTCGTATAAGATAACCTCAGCATGGGGGTATGTATGACGACAAGAAAAAAATACCATTTCGGCGTCGACAAGCGCTGTGTCCCATTTTTGCAAGCGGGCCCGGACAAGGGCACGACTTTCGAGCAGGTAATGGCTCTGAGTTTGAGACTCGAGGATTGCCGCGGTCAGTGATGTCTCTGTGTCCGCAAGCCGATTTTGCTGCCATGAGTCAAGTGTAGCATCGTCGATCTGAATGTCAGGTTCCTTGAAAGTGGGATGCAGATGGGATAACGGGAATTGCTGAGAAAGACCGTAGCGATCGAAAAGATTATTCTTACGCATGACAGTCCAGACAAGACATGATACTGACAGTCAGGCGAGATAGACTTCGGATGCTGATCTTCCCGCTGTCTCCACTAAGGGCGAGCAGCCGACTATCGGAGGAACATGCGATGGAAGTTTTTTCGTGAGGGTGTTCAAGAAGACCCAGCTGCGTGCGTGTCGACGTGCTCCAGGTTGCGACGGTGTGCTTTGTCGCGTATACGACGAAACCCTGATGCTGCGGCAGAGTGACACATGAGTAACTGTTGGAGTCAGGGACTGGCCATGCTGCAACCGTTGACCCAGTAGACGCCTCGAATTCGTGGATTGTAGTGTCTGCTACGACAACGAGATGGTGGTTGAACCAGAGCAGACCGGTGTTGTATCGCGGGTTGACTGTTGCTGGAAAGTCCCCAAGCAGACGGCCATCGAAGCTATTGTAGACTCGGATCGACTCCCGTGTGGCTGTAGCGATTTGATCGCCCTCGGGCGAGTATTTTGCTGCTCTCACGCCGAGGTTATGATGGAGCAGCCGTACTTGTTCGCCTGTAGCGACGTCGTAAATGGACACTGTCCAGTCGCCCGACGCGGCAAGGCAAGTCGAGTCGGGGGAGAAATCGACTCCGCTGATACCGAACCAAGCTGAAGTCCAGTGCGCAAAGACTGTTTCGCTCGTTTCTGTATCCCAAACGACGACATCACCGGTGCCTGTCCCACCCGCGATCCATCTTCCGTCCATGGACACAGCGAGGCAGCGGACTTTTCTCGACGTATCCATCGTCGCTGCAAGACTGCCATCTTCCACACGCCACGTACGAACTCCTTCGTCGCCGCCGCTCACAAGATACTCGCCATTTGGTGTAAATGTCATCGTCCATACCTCCGCATGGTCGGTGTCGATCTCGAGTGGAGAACGCTCTTGTCCGACTTTTAGCATGAATGCAGTCTTAACTTGCCACTACGCACCAGTCATTGTCGAAGGCGAAGTCATCAGTGACACAAGACAACAGAGCAATGGTGAGAATCAGTGGAAAGAACCTGTATGGTATGCTTTGTCTTTCGGTGCACCAGTGCACACACTCCGCCGCCTCATGTGTTCGACGCTTCCTCGTTCCCAACTAGGAATCTGACTTGCTCACCCCAAGTTTCCACTGCACTTCATCGTCGGTCGGTAGAAACTCTATCCCCTAAGGACACAAGAAAACACGGATTTTTCGACTAGGCGACCGTGAACGCGTTTGTCTGTCGAAATGCAACGCCGCGACAACCCTGTCCATGCGCACGACACACTTCCTCCCACTCATCGGCCGCCTCTACACCCCGTTCTTCCCACCTCAGCGCGCTCTCCCACAAAGTATCATCGCATCCGGAGGCAACATATCCATTTGCCGGACCAAGGCATCCAAGGCCCTCTTGCGCCCAGTTTGTGGTATGCGAGCGCCGATAAAAGGACAGGAGAAGTGTTTGGAGGTGGTGTCATGTTGGACATCCATTGAATCCACAAATTCACTGGCAGCGGCGAGACGATCTCAGAACAAATAGTATGTGCCCGTCTGTAGTGGTAAAGGTTACTAGCCTGTGTTGCCGCACTCCATTTCCTTTTCTGATTGATTCGGCCTGCATGCTGCGCGTCCGCCTCTTGCCGTCCTTATGTCGAATGACTCGGAACGAGATTAGAGGTAAGTCCTACATTAATGCTATCGTACTATGGCTCTTACTCGCTGTACATAGCTTTCACAGCTCATTCGATAGTTCCGCATCTCGAGCGCCCGCTCACATTATGTACCCGCCAGTTCGGCAGCTGCTATCACGGACGAAATCTCTGTTCGTCAAGTATAAGCGACGAAAGCAGGCACAGGACATTCCTGAGGCGATTGACCTTGATCGTGAAGCTCCGAGATTTTGGCCACCCGACCACACCGATCGATCTGTTGTATTGGACCTACTTGCACTGCATCTTTATGACTGATACAACCAGGTCGGGTCATTGCGAGACCTAGAGGAGGCCATCGTCCTCTGTCGAGAATCTCTTGCCTTTCACCCGTCAGGACACTTTGAACCATCTTACCCTTTCTAGTCGCCCCTCCGATCGGCACTAGCAGCTCGGCATAGTTGGAGACCTCGACGAGGCCGTCATCCTCAGTAGAGAATCCCTCTCCTTTTGTCCCCCGGGACACTGAACGACCGTTCACTTTGAACAATCCTGCGGTATTTCTCTTCGATCGGTACAAGCAGCTCGGGTCAATCGGAGACCTCGATGAGGCCATCGTCCTCTGTAGGGAAGCTCTTTCCCTTTGCCCGCTGGGACACTCCCAACGATCTTCATATTTGAACAACCTTGCCGATCTTCCCTCCAATCGGTACAAGGAGCTTAGGTCGATGGGAGACTTCGACGAGACCATCGTCCTCTGTCGGGAAGCCCTTTCCCTTCGCCCCCCAGGACACTCTACAGCCTACATCTTTGATCATCCTTGCCATGTCTCTCTCCGATTGGTACAGGCAGCCCAGGTCAATGGAAGACCTCGACATGGCCATCGCCCTCTGTCGAGAAGTCCTTGCCCTTTACGCTCCGGGACACTATCCACGATATTTATATCTGAATAACCTTGCCGAATATCTCTACCAACGGTTCGCGCGGTTGACTCAACTATTGGATAAAGAGGATCTGTTCGCCCTCTACCGTCAGCTGGTACACATGAACCGATTGGTGTCTCCTCATCTATCTGCTGCTAGGGTGTGGGTCCGTATGGCCGAACGTTTTCACTCTATTTCTCGCGTATCGGACAACTCTTCGATTGCTGATTCATCATCTGTCAACTCTCCCTTCTCTACCTCCTTAGTATTCTCAAGGAACACACGTCACCCCTTGCCGTAGATGCATTTTCAGCCTGTCTCCATGAGCGTACTCCTGTGCAGGCAGTCGAGCTTCTTGAACAAGGCCGAGGGGTCTTTTGGAGTCAGCTTGCCCGCCTTCATTCTCCGCTTCACGATGTCAGGGCATCTGTGCCACAAGGAGAAAAACTGGCAGACGAGTTCGCGCACTTGTCTTTTCTTATCTATAATGCTCTCAATTCACCTGGCGGAGATCAGCACGAACGGGTGTTTCGTCTCAACGTTGGAATGCAGGCAGTCGTAGACAATATCCGCGAGTTGTCTGGCCCCTCGCGTTTCCTTCTTCCTTCCCTCTTTCCCGATCTCAAACACGCCGCCAGTGAAGGACCTGTCATCATCGTCAATGCAAGCGAGTATAGTTGCGATACGCTCATCGTCCTCCAAGATCGAAATTCCGTTCATGTTCCTCTGCGTACCACACGGGAAGATCCCCGATGCCTCTCAACAGAATTCCATAAGACGATTGAGCATGCAAAGGTGATGGTCGACGTAAAATGAGAGCTCGTGATCGTCTTACGCCAACTATGGGATCAGATCGTTTCCCCTATCGCCAATGTCCTCCAGGCAACCGTTCCATATTATTCTCGCATCTGGTGGTGTCCCACTGGCGATTTCTCTGGGCTGCCTTTGCATGCCGCCGGTCCGTTCCGGAAGGGTCAGGGGAATCTGCCTGCTCTCTACATCTCGTCCTACACCCCGACTCTGGCTGCCCTCATTCGTGCCAGACGGTGCGAGTCAATAGATCGTGCGGCTGAGCCGAAATGATTCATCGCGATCGGCCAAGGCAATGCCCCTGGCGAGAGCGAGTTGCCTTCTATGGCTGCAGAACTGGCGACGGCCTCGCTGCATTTACACGAATCGAAGGAGGAGCAGCGAGCATCTCCAGGGTCGTCGAAGAGCTTGGAAAGGGTGAATGGGTGCACTTCGCCTGTCATGGTCTCTCGGATCCTGAACGGCCATTCGAATCTGCGTTTGCACTCCACGACGGGAACCTTACTTTCCGACGTGTCATTGGATGCGAATTAAAGAATCCCGAATTTGCATACATATCTCTCTGCGTGCCACACGACCGTCAGGGATAAGGAAAATCCAGACGAGATGATCCACCTCGCCTCGGCGATCCCGTTCGTCGGCTTCCGTTCCGTGATCGGCACGATGTGGGCTGTAGCCGACGGTGAGACGAAAAAGACCACGCCGGTGTTTCATAAATACATGGTGGACGAGTCTGGTCGTCTAGATTATACCCGGGCAGCGTACGCTCTGAACAGGACGATGCGATCTGTGGATACGTCGCTCGACCAACGGGTTCCCTATATCCACCTCGGCGCCTAGTTCCGCTATACCTGCCATCTGTCCTGGGTCGCTTTGTCGCTTTGCATTGTTCGTATGCTCGTTGTTGTGTATACTGCTGTCGGATACTATGCTCTCCATGATCGCTTTTGTTGGCGACGTCCAAAATAGGTTAAGTTGGCCTGGACCTCTTGACACTGAATCCATACAGCTCGATACCGCTCTTGATCTTGTTGAACCTCACACGTGACACGATGTTGCCCAGAGAAAATTTCTCGTCCTTCTTTCCTCTCTCCCTCAGTCCGTATTGTGACGGCTGAGGTGAGACAGTCATTTACTTCGACATTTTGACGTGACATGACTACCTATAGCCGATTCGAGTGTGCCTTAGGTAGTTCGAATGATAGTCCGTATTGTGACGGCTGAGCTGATACGAGTGTGCCTTAGTCAACAGCTTTCACTTTGCATTGCCTGTACTCTCGTTCGTGCAGACGTAACTGTCGTTGCTTTAGCGGGCGCGCAAGGCCTTGCGGTCGGTCAGCTGCACACGACCCACTGTAAATCGGTGTACTCACCCCTATCTCGACTGCTCGGATCAACGCCTGGTTTGATCAATTTTGGTTTCATGGCGCTCATCTCCGCCGTGTGGTAATTCACCACATGGCTATCTGGTGCAAAAGGTGAGGACACCATGGAGCAGTGAAGAACTCAATCACAGGCTCCAAAGTCGTCATGGCCATCAGTTGGCAGGAGATTGTGAAAACCAAGGAATACCCCAATGAGTATCGCTTGGTAGCCTTCGAGCGCAATGTAGGAGGTGTGTTTTTTTACAATGAAAAAATAAAGGACAGCCCTGGATTGGCAACTGTGCACTGGACACAGATACTACGCCAGAAAAGAGACAGAAGACAGAAAACGGTGCAGACCGAGGGCCTCTTACAAGCACCAAGAAGGAAGTATGGAATCAAACCAAGACGGTGTCGGAGCTGAGAGAAACAGAATACTGCAAACTAGAACTATTGACTCACAAAAAAGGGGGAAAGGGAGCGATGGGAGGAAAGTCGAACCGGTCGCAAGAACGAGGGAAAGAGAAAGGACCAGATGACCCTCCGAGCGCTTGACTGACTCCGACGCCATGCAGAAGATCTGGGTATTGAGGAACTGCCCATCACCACTGACTTGAACTTGGCCCTGAACCGAACCTAGAACCGAACACCGTTCGACTATTTGGATAAGCCTGAACACGGCCCAACGATGAACATCGATAATTGTTGCGCTGTTCAGCTCTGATCGAGTACCACGCTTTGGCGTGATCATCGCCCGACGTGTTGCCTTGCGACCAGACTATCGTGTATGACGAAGATTGCCGTTGACCCGGTGAGTTTGATGTCCGTGCCCCGACGCCATCGACCAACATATCGCCCGAGGACCCAAGGATTTCGCGTGACGAGAAATTACCGTTGACCCCGGGTGACTCAGCTTCGATGTCAGTGCCCTCGACGTCGTCGCCTAACATGTCGTCCCTGGACCCGACCACCTCTTGTGACGAAGATGACATCGACCCCCCGTGGATCATTTTCGAGGTCTGTGCTTTGACGTTTGCATCAAACACATCGCTCCGCGGCCCAAATACCTCATACGACGGGGGTTATCACTCAGCTTCGGCGCCCGCGCCTCGATATCGTTACCCAACATGTCGTCCCTGGACTTGAAGACGTGCGATGAAGATGGCCGTCAACTTTGTATAGCTCAACTTCGACGTCCGTGCCCCGTCGTTGTCGTCCAACCGGGTGTGCCTTGTCCTGACATCGAGGTAGCTAAGCCGCATATACCGTTGATCGTGGTCTGACGTAACGGAACCATCGCCAGGCAGATTCATGCAAAAGGCGCTTCTTGTTGTCACAACCGTCCATAACCGAAAAGTCTCGTCGCGGGCCACAGTGCGTTCGGAGCCGCAAAAGGGCGGACAAACAACAGCCAGACCGTTCAAGTTTGCCCTGAGAGAGGACACCACATTTCCACCGCCGCCCGCGATCACACCTGCTTCCGCGCCCTCAAGTGGGGCGTACTACAGAGAAGGAGAGGAAGGGGAGAAGGCATCGTCATGACGAAGAGGGATGGAAGCGGTGGCGTAGCAGATGTCCACGCTCCTGTGATTCTCTACTGGATCCAGGAGTTGCTGGGGTGTCTGCATGAGGCGACAATACCGTCGGGTAGGGGAGAGACAGTCGACACTTGGTTCAGAGAGAATTCAAAGGTAAGCGCATGGCTTCGGCGTAATGGTCTGATGGAGTCGACACCGCAAAAGATCGAAAAAGTAGTTTGGATCGGCATTTTGAGAAAATACAGCGGTCGGGAGTCGGTGTGATGAAGGAATAGTGTCAGAAAAACGATGGACTGGGTCGAGGATCGGGGTCGAAAGTTTGTCGGTTGAAACGTAGGGCACTCGATGGGATCACGAGATGTTGTCAGAAAAGCAATGGACTAAGTCGTGGCATTTGTCGATTGGAACGTATAGCACGGCCTTCAAGTCCTAGAATGTGCCTCGAATCTTAAGGAATGGGTCGTGGCACTGGTGGATGGATGGATCATACCATGGGGCAACCAGGGCCAACAGGAACAGGGAAGCTGTCGGCGCGAGATGGGTGTCAATTGGGTGCAAGTAGTATCATTGATCTGGAGAAAATTGGCAGTTGGAGTTGCCCTCGAACAGTGGTCGAATGGACGTTGTAGATGGCTTGCTTCATGGCTTCAAAGTTGGCGATGCGCGAGCTCGGTAGTTGACTAAATCGTTTCCAGGGTGTCATAGACCAGGAGGTGATGTCGAAAGGTATGGAACAGTTGCCTCTCGACGTCGGTTGACTCCACGGCGTGGCAGTCGAAGGAGATCAAAGCAGCACCGGAAGCCATGGAACCAAACAAAAGTGTGAAGGAAGGAAGGAAAAAATGATGCACTTAACCTCGCCGCACAACCTACCGTTCCCATTCCCATACCGCGACGCTTTCCCATATTGCGACGCTTCAAACTTGACTTGGGCCTGGGCCATCTGAACCGGATGCCTCAAGCCTCTTCGTAACGATTGCAATGGCAGCTAGA
Source organism: Tylopilus aff. balloui (assembly GCA_038089055.1). NCBI lineage: Eukaryota > Fungi > Basidiomycota > Agaricomycetes > Boletales > Boletaceae > Tylopilus > Tylopilus aff. balloui. Next base: position 9,581 of record JBBPKC010000183.1, read on the forward strand.
GACCCAAGGCGATCCAGGCGGGGATCGTCCATCCCACCATTCACCACCCTCTTCCGCGCTCTAAGCATCTCGATTTCCATCTGTGTTGAAGGATTCTTCGATGCCTTCGAGTCTTCGCCAAGCGGAGGAATGAACAACCTCCGAATCCGCGACACATTGGAGCCCATGGTCCCGTCAGAAGCAGTCTCAGCACCAAGCTGCGACGCACGTCGCGGGGCTGAAAAGAAGGATCGGGCGATGTTGATGGCACCTTGGGCAGTTGTGCTCGTTCTGCCATCAATTTCCGAATCCCCGGTGGTGAACGACACCTGGTTACTTCGCAACACTTCCGCAAGTGCGGCCATCTGGGAAGCATCACTATTCTTAGTAGGGGATATGATCGTCGCGGCACACATCGCATGTGAAACCTTAGTGGATGGTCCCACCGTCGGACTATTGCTGATCGTGGACGTGCCATCCGATCCTATCACGGTCTCCGCTGGACTTTCCAAGGTCTGAAAGGTATTTGGGGATGACGCCAACGTAGGAGATGAAGAAGCGGGCTCCGACGGCGAATATGAGTCGTTAGGCCATCCCACGACACCTGGTTTCAGCGCTCCACCCGCACCGAGGGTCTCATCACCGCGGATTGTCGTCGGCGTCTTGGCCTGTTTGATATCGACATCGACGACGATCGTCCAACTTTTCGAAGGGAAGGAAGACAAGTTCGGAGATGTAGGTAGCAAGAGTGTGACGCCAGATGTTGGCTGGACAGGCTGAGAATGGGCGTCGAAGATGAGCTTTGGTGGTGTCAGCCTCCGATTCCTAGTCGGCACTCCAGCACGACAGTCGCCAGTCACGACAGGCTTCTTGATATCTATAACCTTGACGCCCCCCATAGTCTCACTCATATCAGTGGTAACGGACGGCTGCTGGTGTGCGACTGCCAGACTGCGAAGACCAGTAGTGGAAACCTTGGCCGTAACGCCTGCTGTCCCTTTGAGAACTTCCAAGACGCTTACAGCAGACCGATGAACACGCGTGCGGGGGATGCAGCTCGGTCGTGGAGGGGGAGACTTCGCAGTCGTGGCCAGCGCCGACCCTCGAGTCACCGTTGCCCCAGAACCACCGGGAAACGTGCTTTCCATCGACCTCTGCACCTTGGTCGTCATGTTCAGTGTTAGCATCAATATCGGCCTAGACCGGGGGCGGCGCAGTTCCACCTTTGTAGCCTCGGTTGATAAGGTACCAGGTTGGGATACTTGCATCGTCCGAGCTTGACGGGGGATGAACAACCGTTCCATGCTCGAGGTCGCTAGCAGGACCTGCGGCGGCTTCTGCACCGGAGTCTTCTGCTTCACCGCGGGAGCATACCGTTTCGTAGAAACGCCGCTGACTACGAAGGGAGGCTTGGGTCTAGCTACTGTCTAAGGTTCCAAGTTAGCTTCGTGAAGAACAAATGCCACGAAAGGCAGTGTGAGAATGACCAACGAGGCGTGGCGTATGTCCGCCCTTACGGGTCATGATAGCGCTAGCGATTTCGATCGTCGAAGTAGGCATTGTAAACGAGTGAGTGACCAGGGAGAGAACGACAAGAAAGCTGACCGTACGTGTCTAAATGCGAGGTTTTTTTATACCATTGAGATTGGAGGCTGACCAATCGACCATTCCCATGCCGGCCGGACGGAATGCAGTTTCGACCAAACGTATTAAGAATGGGTCTTTGCGTGAAAGGTTGCTGTCACGTAAGGGTAGTGTGAATGATGTTGGGAAAACATTTCGATGGTTGGTTAGGCAGGTACAGGCTGAAGGAATTACGAACCTGGCCTGGCGTGCATGGCACAGTAACTGACAACGACAAACTGAACCTGCCCTTTCTGACCCAAATTCCGGCTAACCCGCTGCTTCTCATTCCCGAGTCACTCCCGCTGTGGTTCCACGACAAACAAAGGATATAACCATTTTCAGTGCCCGCGCAGTGCTGACCTACCCTGGTTGTCCTCTCGAAAGCAAGGCTCTACATATGAGGCGAATGCAGTGAATACTGGGCGAGAACAGTATCTTGCGAATCCGCGTGTGGTTGTGGACTTTGGCACACCGAGAGCTCCAGGAGGGGATCAGCTGCGCAGAAGGGTACGACAATGAGGAGACGTCTCTTTTATGAGTCGAGGAAAAGGGAAATGAAAGGGCCACCCAAGAGAGGGCCGTCTCCTCCGAACACACCTACTCCACCTCCAACTGCACCGCGCCTTCGCACCACGGTCAGACGAAGTAAACGTGATAGAACGCTCGGATACAGTCCATTGTCCAGTGCAGAGAGCGAGACACTCGAATAGGTGACAGCTAGTGGTTCAAGACCAGCTTTCAATGGTGCGAGGAAGTCGGCGAGGGCGCATGGAAGTAAGACAAGATGTTGGTCCACCCACAGCGGTGTTTGTTGTCCCCGTCTCCCCTCCGACACGGCGCGCGATGATGGGAGTCCCAGAAATGGCCTGCTGCTGCTCCTCCAAGTCCACATCTCTGAAACGGTCACGCCGGTCTCTTCGAACCGCACATAAGGGTCTGCACATAAACCCCATGGCACCGCATCGCGCGGCTGTAAGCCGACGTCGGAAGACAAACCAGCAAATCACTTTCTATCTAGACAGCACTGGACAGCTCCCCAC